>OX596129.1:600000-889715 GCA_951394315.1 Lactarius evosmus | reverse complement strand
AAGCACCTCGTCCTTGTACTCTGTCCTCGCCCCCTTGTACCCTCAGTGCACGTCGCACAGTCAGGCCCCGCTAGGCCTTAACAGGTGGGGTTTTAGAAGCGATAGCCTTCTCAGCCCATTTCTGAGCGATGCTGTTGATCTGGGGGTGGACACGTTTGTGATAAGAGACGGAGTGGAGTGCAAGGTCCCCTCCTTCGAGGGTGTTGGTAGTCCAGTCGATCCTGGGGTTGAATCGTTTAAACCATGGGTGGCCTAGGATGAGGCGGTCGTGTCCGAGGTTGGCGATGTATAAGGGCGTTCTTACTGCTTGTGTCCCTTGGTTGATGACGAGGTAGGTGAGGTGGGTAATGGAGCCCGCTTGGTTGAGGGTTCCGTCCACGTTGTGGACGAGGCGGGGGGTGTGTAGTTCTTGTGTCCCAAGGTGTAACTTTGAGACGGTGCGAGTGTCGATGAAATTGTTGGTTGCCCCACTATCAAGGAGGACTTCTACTTCAGCCTTTCCGTGCCACATGTAAATTTGAACGGGGATTGTCATTGAATCGTTCTTCGTACTATACATGGTGCTAATGGTTGCCTTGCTCTTGGCTGTTAGAGTTCGGCATCGTGAAAATCCTGGTCATCCAGGTATTCTCCTCGCTCTTCTTCAGTCATGCTGGCTATGATAGCCGCAATCTGTTGAGCTTTGGTTTTCTTGGGGACACTGGTAGAGGGAGTGGTGGAAGCGGTGGTGGAGGGTGCAGGGGTGGACGACGTGGAGGTGGTGCGAGCACTAGAGGTGCTCTGGCGCTGGGGGCATTCGCGGGACATATGTCCCTGACGACGACAACGGAAGCAGCGTCCTTCTTTTGCTAGCTTCTCGCGTTCTTCTGGGGTGAGCTTCTTGAGCTTTTGGGGGGTGCTGGTGGTGGCATCTATGTCCATGGGGACGACGCCATGGTTGTGGGATTGGGTGTGACGGGGCTGTGTGGTGTGCGAGGTAGACTGGAACGGGATTCTTTTCTTGCTGAGGAGGAGGTTAGAGTTGCGCAGTTCGCGCGTTCGCTCTACTTCTCTTCGTGCTGCATTCTTCCACTCGTTCATGGTGACAGGCCAGGTATCCCTATAGAGGACACGACGGTGGATGGACTCTTCAAGTCCGGCTTTGAACTCGGCGATGGTGCCCTTGGCAGTGGGTTCCCATTCAGCAGTGGTGGTGAGCCGCTCGAAGGTGGCAATGTAGGTGTCAATGTCGAGGTCCTTCATGCGAAGGTTCATAAGTTTCTGATAGGCCGATTGGGCGCGGGTGGAGTCGGCCCAGGCACTCTTGAAGTCAGCTTCAAAGGCGTCCCATAGAACTTCGTCAGTGCGGGCAATGGGGGTGGTAGAGTGTTTGACTTTAGCGATGAGGCCTTTTTCTTGGGCCTCCACCCAGTCAGCGACAAGGGGTCCCTGGATATAAGACAGGGCAGTGAGGACGCGCAGGTAAGGTTGCGCCATGATGTCGATGTTGTCATTGAGGGCCCAGTAGCGATGGAACTGGCTGAGGAAGGTGCTGCTGAGGGTGCGGTCACCAGTGAAGGTGTTTGGAGCGACTGATCGGAGTGCTCCCGATGTGATGGTGCGGGTGGTCATGGTGGTAGGGACTGTGACTGGTGCGGTAGTTGTGGGTGGCACAGGTGGAGTGGTGGTAGTGGGTGCTGTGACAGGAGTGGGGACGCGTGGAATAGAGGGAAGAGCTGGTGGTTCGATGGTGGGGAGTGCGTTGTCTGGGTTATTGGGGTCGGTGGGTAAATACCAACCAAGTCCTAGGTCGTGGTCTGCTGGGTCTGCTGGGACAGCATGTGCTGGAGAGGTGAAGAAGTTTGCGCCTTCTCTGGTGAGTGGGTACCAATGGTGGTTGATGAATTCAACTGGAATTGCTTTTCCGTCGTGATTAAGGTAATATCCTCCTTGTGGATCGCTAGGGAAGGTAGACCAGTAGGCGGAGCCAACAATATGGGCAGGGAGATCTGCTCTGAGGCGACGGGTTACTCAGGTGGGGTGAACGGGATCTAGGGTGATGAATAGACTAGCCACGGTGTTTTCAGGGTGCTGTGGGTCGATGGGTACGAGGGAGCAGCAAGCGGAGTTACTGCAACAGGGTAGAAGAGTCTTGTCTTATGTTAAGGCCTAGCGGGGCCTGACTGTGCGACGTGCACCGAGGGTACAAGGGGGCGAGGACAGAGTACAAGGACGAGGTGCTTGGTAAATAGTAACCAAGGTCAAGGGAGTTCTAAGAGACGAGGGCCTGCGAGGGACGACCAAAGAGCAGGGGTTCGAGGGGTAAGTCGACGGACTTAGTAACGAGGTACAAGGGGCTTCGGTCAGATGGCCGAAGTACGAGGGACTAAGTCGAGCGACTTAGGGTCTGTGTGTGCGCGTTGTTATAGCACAAGCGCAAAGCTTCGAGGTGGCTCCCAACTAAGGGAAGACCGACAGTGGTGATGAGACGATGAGAAGGGAGCACACAGTGGGGAGTAATCAGGTCTGGTATTCGCTAGTAATAAACGAAGACAAGACTGAGGAATAAGCGTATACATGGTCAGGCTTATATAGGTCTCTACTCTGGGTCCGTCCCATGAAGGGGATACTATAATGGAGAACAAAAGGCAACGCAAATGGGGAAGAAGGTAGAACAGAGAACAATAGGAAGCACAAAAGGGGAAAGGGGAAGAAGGGGAATCGGAGTAAGAGAGTGTACATGGTAATGAGTCAACAGGTTAGTACTCCGAGGTAGTCCGAGGGTAAGGAAAGCGATAAGGTAAAAAGAAAAGTAAGTCCGTGGTGAGCCGGATCACAACAATATGACTTTGAAATTCACCACATCAAGGGGACTGCCAACGGCAGAGCAGATGCACTATCTCGATGACCAGACTACGATCAAGGAGACGCGGACAATGAAGGAGTCACGGTCCTACCCAACAACCTCTTCGCACGAGCTATGGACACAACCGTGACGATTAATGATGAGCTGACAACACCACCACAGGATGAAAACGTACTATGTCCATGGGTGGATGGGCATCGCCTCAAGAAAATACAAAACACCTGGTATAAGGATGGAAGGGAAGTGATAATGGGGGGACTCTGGCGGAAGAGAAGTATCATTTGCGCGCACCACGATCCGCCAGCTTACGGACACCTAGGGATTAAAAGGACGACATGACTTACGGAACAGCATTACTGGTGGCCCAACCTTCAAAACGACGTACAAGACTACATAAAAGGGTGTGCCAAGTGTCAACGAATAAAAGTCAACACCCGGCCAACTCGCACACCTTTGGAGCCGATTTACCCTCGACCAGACGCAACGCCATTCGAAGTAGTCGCCCTCGACTTTATTACCAAGCTCCCCCTATCGGGGGGATACGATTCAATACTCACCATCACCGACCAGACTGTAGCAAGGCGTCCATATTCATTCCGTGTAACGAGGAGATCACGGCGGAGGAAGTGGCAGGACTCTATGCAAGATACGTCTTCTCACATTTCGGTCTCCCCTCAGTTCTTATAAGCGATAGAGACCCGCGATTTGCAAGCAAGTTCACAAGGGAACTATGCCGCACCCTGGGCATCACACAGAACATCTCCACTGCTTATCATCCCCGAACAGATGGACAGTCTGAACAGACCAATCAGTGGCTGGAACAATATCTACGGTTCTGGGCCAACGAGTGTCAAGATAACTGGAGTGCCTATCTACCACTAGCGGAATTCGCGCATAACAGCTGGCCACATGAATACACACGCAAATCCCCTTTTGAACTTCTGATGGGATATGCCCCGCGAGCTAATTGGACCAATAAGCCTTCCCCTCTCCCACAGGTCACAAGGCGCACGGATCAACTAAAAGAGATAAGGCGTAAGGCGCAGGAGCTTATCATACAGGCACAAAGGTCATGGGTTCGGAATAAAGATACGCCGCGTTATCGTGTGGGAGATCAGGTGTGGCTGGAAGGACGCCACCTCCGCACGCACCAACCAACCACGAAATTAGCGGCGCGACGGCATGGACCCTTTACGGTTACAAAGGTGATGTCCCCCGTCAATTATCAGCTCCAACTTCCCACGCAGTGGCAGATCCACCCAGTGTTCCATACCGACCTTCTCACACCTTATCGCGAGACACCCACGCACGGACCCAATTACACTCGACCACCTCCAGATTTAGTAGAAGGAGAAGAGGAATACGAGGTCGAGAAGATTCTAGACCACCGGCAATTTGGCAGGAAACGGAAGAAGCAATACCTCGTGTCCTGGAAGGGATACCCGGATTCGGACAATCAGTGGGTCAATGAAGAGGACATCTTTGCCAATGAAGCCCTGGCGGAGTATGAAAAGTCACTGGCAGTGCATATAAGGCGAGCAGCCGTCCGCTATACCCCTCATCCTTCACTGCCTTTCAATCTTCACTCCCACTACCATCCTACCCACTACATGCACCCTACCGCCGATGCCACCCTCTCGAAAGTCCTCGCGTACTACCAAGGAACCCCTGAGCGGGTTTTTGCGGCCGAGCTGGAAGAGGAGTGCGCATCTCTTAGAAGAGAAAGTCCCGACCAAGCCGTCATGGCTGAAGCAGACCAAGGGGGACGTGAGACCCCCATCACCGAAGCTGAGTTTTCAGCAGTCGTCGAGCAGTTCCCTGCTCAAGCCACTACCAGCAACGCAGCCCGTCTTTCCGACGACGACGGAGTCCCCATGTGGACCACCATCACCAGCAGCTGGGAACTCACCAGTGAGAATGTTACGTCACGGTAGGGACGTTCACCCGACGTGGGCTAAGTCGATCTACAGGGACGCTGCACTAAGGGGTCTGGTTCTGGTTGTCAAGGGAAGTTCCGAAGAGGAACTTCAGTGAAGATGTACGAGTTGAAGAGTCAGCCTAAGCCAATAGTGGAACTTAGGATTCTTCAGTGAGAGGAGAGTTCGGTGAGATATGGAGTATTCACAGTCTTCGATTGCTCGAGTACCGTAGAGTACAAAAAGTCAAGTCTAAGGCTACAAGCTACCTAGCAAGCCTGACTTTATAGTAAAGAGGGATCCTAGTACTGAGTCATAACAGCGTACTAGGATCGAGTCATCCGAACAATAAGTAACTGCGGTGCAGTCCGCAGTATGTATGAAACACATCTGAAACAAAAGATAGAAAGCCCCTTGACAACGGGCTAGAGTCACTATGACTCCTATGAGAACGATCACGTGATATAAGAGAAAACAAGAAAGAAATTGAGTCGTATCGTAACACAGCCCCCCATTTAGGCGCAAAGTTACTCCGGACTTTGCCTTACAAGCCCATAGGGTCATCATTCCAGTAGAGGTCATAGTCGACCTCATTGTTGTCCCAATTTTCCTTCTCTTCCTTGTCGCCCATCTTGGTGCACCTGTGATGTTTGACGAACCCCCAACTGCCCGTGTGGCGACAAAAGGGGCATTGCTCGTAAAGGGGGCACTCGAGCTCACCGTGGTGCGTTCCGACCTTCCCACACTTTCCGCATGACTCCGGGGTCCACTCCTCTCTATCCAGCAACCCGATACGCTCCAAAAGCGTCATCTTCTTCTGGCTGCTTGGTCCAACCTCTACACGAGGTTCCGGAGTTTGCTCTTTTTCGTCCATCTCTTGCTGGACTGTGGAGGTGGTGATGCGGATGCGAAGGGCCCCTCTCTCCTCCTTCTTCTTCTGCTGTTTGCGCTTCTTGGGACACTCCTGAACTTTGTGCCCGCGCTTCTTGCAGTGGTAACACTTGGGCAACAAATTGCCCTCTTCATCATGGAGGATGGGCATCTCAGCCCGGCGGGAGGTGCGTGGGTCGACAGGGAGTGGCTCGGGGGAGTACCGGTAGCGGGTTGGGAGGCGGTACTCACGGTTGAACGAGGCGTGAATGATGCGGCAGGCGTCCGCCATCTCCAACCTGGTCTTGCAAGCTTCGTACTCGCGCTCCACCAGGACTAACTCCCTCATAATCTCGCTGACCTTGTGCTGGGCGTCGCGCAACAGGCCGTCTAAGGTGTTCTTCAGCTCCCGCTTTGCCCTAAAGCGGTTGATCTCCCCGGTTAGACGGGGGTCGTCGATTTCTTGGAGGGTGCGGTTCACCACGAACTCCGTTTCATGGTTCCGCGCCAACTGTCTCCAAAGGGCCTCTGTCATGAGCCCGTAGTTCTTCGCTCTCCTCCCTACCTGCACCTCTATGGTGCGCTTCTCCTGTCCTTCCCCAAGGGTCCCCGTTACCATTGTTTCATCTGGTGAGTAGGTGATGAATGTAGCCAAGACTATTCTTGGCTCGGTGCGATCCAGCCCAAAGCGGGGGTTGGCGACGTAGATGGGGTAAAACAAACGGGAGTGGGGGTCGTTATGGATGTAGCCAAGGGGTGGAGTATATTCAGCTTCCTTGACTGGAAGTTCAGGGAGCTCGGTAGCTCCGTCATCACTGTGTTCCACGATTGGAACACTCCGGATAGCCAGCTGAGGAGTAAGAGGGACGGCGCCCTCAGAGCGGGTGTCGGCGACCGATGCGGGAGGCGATGAGGCAGGGAGCTGGAGCATTGGGACAAGGCTGGCAGGAGCAGAAGTAGCGGACATTGTATGAGGATTGAAGTCAGAGTGAGGGAGGGGATAGGGTTCTTCTGTCGTTTTGGCCCATCTTATATATGTTTTACGGGCTTTTGACTTGTTTGTCCCCTTCCTGGCTTTAAACTCCGCTATCAGTTTGTCCGCGTGGACATCTTCTGCTTTCTCCCACGAACTGTCACTCGTGGGGTAGCCTTTCCACTTGATTAAGTAGTGGAGCTTGCGCCCTTTCCCACGTTGCTGCGCATCTAGAATCTTCTCGACTTCGTACTCGGGTTCTTCGTTGATGATATCAGGTGGTGGCTGAGTGTAGTTCGGCCCATGGAACTCCGTTTCCTTATAAGGTGTTAGAAGGTTCGCATGAAACACGTTATGAATCTTCCACTGTCTTGGCAGTTCCACGTGGTACACCGCCTCTGATAGCTGTTTCATTACTTTGAAGGGTCCGTGCCGCTTCGGCCCGAGTTTAGCCGCTGGGTACAGGGTCTTCAAGTTGGTTCCCTCGATCCACACTTGATCTCCCTCTTTGTACGGTTGGAACTTCTTGTTCCCTTGGTGCGCAATGGCCATCATCTTCTGAGCTTTGATGATATTTTCGTGGCCATCTGTTCGCGCCTTCTCTATGGCTGTAAGCCTTTCTTCCACCGAGGGGACTTTGCTTTTAGTCCCAAACTCAAGCCTCGGTGTGTACCCTATGAGCATTTCATAGGGGGTCTTTCGGGTGGTGGAGTTCGGCCATTGGTTATGCGCGAATTCCGCCATTGGCAGGTACTTGTGCCAATCGTCTTGCCTTTCATCGCACCAAAATCGAAGATACTGTTCGAGCCATTGGTTTGTCCTTTCTGACTGGCCATCAGTTCTGGGGTGGTACGCTGTGCTGATGTTTTGGTGTATCTTCAGTGCTTCGCACAGGCCTTTGGCGAAGTGTGACGTAAATCGGGTATCTCGGTCAGAGATAATCTTCTTCGGGGCACCGAATCGGGTGTACACGTGTTTCAGGTAGAGTTCTGCTACCCCTTCCGCAGTAATTGTTTCTTGGCAGGGTATGAATACCGCCGCTTTACTGCAATCATGATCCGTAACTGTGAGGATCGTGTCGTATTTGCCCGAAAGTGGCAACTTCGTGATGAAGTCCATGGCGACTGTCTCGAATGGCAAAGAGTTTTCTGGAGTAATAGGGATCATAGCTGGTTTTAGTGGCTGCGTGTTGATTTTATTTGCTTGGCACGCTGCGCATCCCTTTACGTATTGCTCCACATCTTCTTTCATCTTTGGCCACCAGAAGTCCCGTTTTGCCAGGGCGTACGTGTTTGTGATTCCTGGGTGTCCAGCTGATGGGGTATCGTGGTAAAAGTGAATTACCCCCCTCTTCAGATCGTTGTCTCTGGCAACGACGATCCGGTCTGTATCGTTTTCGATCTTCCACCAAATTCCGACTAGTTTGGTGAGAACGTAGGTGTTCGACCATTTCTTGAGCACTTCCTGGCTCCTTTTGTTCGTTTGCTGGTCCTTTTCCACCTGGTCTTGAAGGGATTGGTATTTGCTATGTTTTACCGTTGCACTATAGTGCTCCCTTTCTTTCTGGTTGCTGGGGTTATAATATTCTGACCCCATCATTCTTGCGAAGCTGAATAAGGCAGGGGGTAGGACCACCAATGCCTTATTATCTTCTTCGCCGTGTTCGTAGTCCGGGCGTCGTGACAACGTGTCCGCCCGACCATTCTTCTTCCCGGCTATATGGACCAATTCAAAGTCGTATTCCATGAGTTCCGCATGCCATCTTGCCACCCTTCTATTGTGGTCTCCTGGGTTCTTCCAATACAATAGGTTGGCGTGATCTGTATGCACCTTTACTTTGAACGCAGGTTGGTGCAGGAAATGTCTCCAATGCCGAAACATTTCCACAAGGGCTAGAAGCTCCTTGTTGTATACATCGTAGTTTCTTTGGGCATCGTTCATGGTTTTTGAAAAGAATGCTACCGGGTGGAGCACTCCTTGTTCATTTCGTTGCATTAGGACGGCTCCCATTGCATAATTTGATGCGTCAACTTCTACTTCGAATGGTTTCTTCTGGTCCGGTTGTATCAGAACCGGTTCTTCACATATTCGCTTCTTTAGCGTTTCAAATGCACTTTCTTCTTTTGGTCCCCAGTTCCATTGAACGCCTTTCTTCAGTTGGTCGTTCAGTGCCTTCGCAATAAAGGAAAAACCACGGATAAATCGCCTGTAGAAGTTACAGAATCCAAGGAAAGCCCGAATATCTTTTGTGTTTTTCGGTACTTTCCAATCAGCAACTCCAGCGACTTTAACTGGATCCATAGTGACGGTTCCTTTTTCTAGAATTACTCCTAGAAATTCGATGCGCTCTACTTCAAAGAGGCACTTGCTGGGCTTCAAATATAGGACCAGCTTTTGAAGGCGTTCAAGGACGTTGCTAACCAACTTGCGGTGTTCTTCTTCATCCTTCTTTGTTGCTATAAGGATGTCGTCCATGTAGATGATTACTTGACCGGTTGCTGTTAGGTCATTAAACTGCGTATTCATCATTCGTTGGAACACTGCGGGGGCATTTTTCAGCCCAAATGGCATTACTGTTGGTTCAAACAGTCCTAGGTTCGTTTTGAAGGCGGCTTTCGGTTCATCGCCTTCTTTGAAGCGAATATTGTTATATCCTGCTCGCACGTCCATCTTGGTGAACAACCTGGCATCCTTCACCTTATCCACTAGTTCCTGTATTAAAGGCAGTGGGTATCGGTCGGGGATTGTGAAGGAGTTCAGCTTCCGGTAGTCCACTACTGGACGAAGTTTTCCATCTTTCTTTCCCACAAAGAAGAATGGTGACGAGTATTGTGATTTTGACGGACGTATATAGCCCTTGTCCAAGTTATCTTTGATGTATTCGTCGAGCTTTTCTTGCTCTCCTTTAGATAACGGGTATATTTTGCAGTCTAGGGTTTTCGGGGCATCCTCTGTAAAATCAATAGCAATATCCCATGGTTGGTGTTCCAGGTATCGCTTCGCCTCTTCTTCGGAAAAGACCTTCTTCCATTTGTGGTAGTGTTTTGGGACTACCTGGTCCCAGGTTTTCTCTTCTTTTGGCAGCGCTTTTACTGCCATTTCGGTTGACGTCGAGCTTCTTTTGAGGATTTCTTCATCCATTCGGTGGACAAAGAGTTCTTCCCCAGGGGTGCATAATGATGCAGCCTTCTTGATCCACGCATCTCGTATGCGGATCACTTCTGCATCCGCTGTGTATGAAAGGGTCTTGATGACAAGTGGTTGCATGCTTTCATCAAGGGTCGCGCTTCTCCAATCGATCAATGGCTGGAAGGCAGCGAGCCACGGGTACCCTAACACCATCTCGTCATCTCCTAGATTTGTGACGAGGAATCTCATGTTTTGTTTCTTCTCCCCAGTCCGGACTTGCAGGTCAACGTAGTACTTGATGATTCCTGACTTATTCTGGGTTCCGTCAATGTTCCACACAATGCGGGGTCGTGGCAGCTTTAGTTTGCCAATCTTCATTCTTTTCAGGAGCTTGAAGTCAATAAAGTTGTCCGTGGCTCCTGAATCCACGAGAACTTTTCTTTCGGCCGTTGTGTGTGAAGTTTGTATCAGAGTTGGGATTTGGAGACTTCGATATTTACAAACAAACACATCTTTAAACTGCAACGCACGCGCCATGGCCGCTAGGTTTGTGCGTTTTAAAAATCCTCCCCGTGCTCTTCTACCCAAGCCTCTTTGATCATTGCGTATTTCTCTTTGGTTGAGAGGCTTTTGATGAGGGCAGATCGCACATCAGTAGGGGTGGATCCAGTTTCGGATTCTTCTTCCGATTCTTCCTCTGCTTCGCTTTCCTCGGCCTTGGCCTTGCGAGCCTTCGGAAGTGGTTTCTTGTCCTTCTGCTTGTCTGGACAGTTACGGGAGAGGTGTCCTTGTTTGTTGCATGTGTAACAACGACCTTCTTTCTTCTGGACTTCAATGTCCGGTTTCTCTTTTGCAGTGGTTGCTGCCGTTCTTCCTCAGGTTCCCTTGTTGTAGTTGGAACGGGAGCGGTCAGCGCGTGTGTCCATTGCATCTGGAGCAGGGGCTGGCATTTTAATGCCCAGCATCTTCGCCAATTGGGCGGGGTTCATTTTTCCTGCTCCCTTCTTCCTTGGAGTTTCTTCGTTAATCCCCCGAATATTCTGGACTGCGGTGTTGTCTGAGTGGTACTGGCGCACTCCGTCGGCCCATCCTCTGAAATCCAGAGGGCGTACCACCTTATAGACGTGGTCCATCATGCGGTAAGGAAGTTTAGATGCGAATAAGGAGAGTGTCGACTGAGCATCCAATGGATACGTTGCTTCTGCGGCAAGGGATTCAAACTGGGCGATAAACGCATCCACCTCATTTGGTATGAATGAGAGGTGGCGCAGCTTATCTTCTGCCCGTTCCCTTGCTCCCGTATCCTGGAATGCTTGTTCGAAGCCTTGAGACACTGCTGTCCAATAGAATTCGTCATTCGGAAGTCTTCCGTTATTCATTTCCGCAAGGATCCAGTTGGTCCATCTCTTGACCCAGTCCTTTACGTTTGGTCCTTTTATGAAACCGAGTAGCAGGGCCGCTCGTTTCATAGGTATCGCCATTTGTTCAGCGTCCAAATTTGTGATTCGATACAGGTTGAATTCCTGCATGAATTGGTCCGCAAGCGATCGGGTACCATCAAAGTCGGTTGGGGGGTTTCCTCCAAGTTTGCCATTTGCCGCTCCTGGGCCTGGGCCGGCACCTGCCCCGCCTCCAACAGGGGCGCCACCGGGAGGGGGTCCTCCTCCTCCGGGTGCGCCTCCGCCTGCTGGGGCACCTCCGCCTCCAGGTGCGCCCCCACCTCCTGGGGGGCCACCTCCTGGCGGTCCGCTTCCTCCTGGTGGTCCTGGGGGCCCACCTCCGGAGGGACCACTTCCTGCTGCCGTAGTGCTAGCAGGGGGGTTTCCGCTTCCTGTTCCTGTCCCCTTCGTGAAGAATGTTTGTACTGTGGATGGGGGGACAGCCGTTGTTGTTGCGGTTGCAGCTGTGGTGGTCGTCTGTGTTGCCATTGGAGAACTTTTTGTATTACGTCTCTTAGCGGTTGGCACGGTATGCTGGCCTGCCTTCAACGGTGTATCGTCTGGTGGAATCGCTGATACTGTCGTTGGTCTGATCGATCTTCTTCCCAGGTTATACAGGGAGGGGACTGGTTGAGTAGCTGTCCAACGCCTAGTCCTGCTGTCTCGCTGTATGAAGTACCACTGCTCGGTACTTTCTTCGTATTCGATGGCTAGGTATGCTGCACTGAGTATGTCGTATACCCAATAACCTTCTTCGCCGTCGATTTCCTGCCAAAGGGCTGCTCCTTTTACGTGGCCAGGAACTTCGTCTTCTGTTCTCCTCTCGATGCTAAACGGTTTGAATCCAAGGACTGATCGGGATTCGGAAATTCTTTGTCCCTTAGCCAGAGTGGTTGTAGGTTCGATAGACTTGACTTAATGTTACGTCACGGTAGGGACGTTCACCCGACGTGGGCTAAGTCGATCTACAGGGACGCTGCACTAAGGGGTCTGGTTCTGGTTGTCAAGGGAAGTTCCGAAGAGGAACTTCAGTGAAGATGTACGAGTTGAAGAGTCAGCCTAAGCCAATAGTGGAACTTAGGATTCTTCAGTGAGAGGAGGGTTCGGTGAGAGATGGAGTATCAATGGTCTTCGGATTGCTCTGAGTACCGTAAGATACAAGAAGTCAAGTCTAAGGCTACAAGCTACCTAGCAAGCCTGACTTTATAGTAAAGAGGGATCCTAGTACTGAGTCATAACAGCGTACTAGGATCGAGTCATCCGAACAATAAGTAACTGCGGCGCAGTCCGCAGTATGTATGAAACACATCTGAAACAAAAGATAGAAAGCCCCTTGACAACGGGCTAGAGTCACTATGACTCCTATGAGAACGATCACGTGATATAAGAGAAAACAAGAAAAGAAATTGAGTCGTATCGTAACACTCAGAAGGCCCCGAAACATCAGACAATGAATCAGACGAAGATCCCCCGCAAGCGTTAGAACCACTAGAGCCAGAACTCATCGAAAGAGCTGATGTTACGCTTCGGTAAGCGTTGGCCTTGCTTTAGGCGATAGTACGACACGAGTACTCAGCTTTATGGCTTGTGAAGTCAAACGTGGGATCCTAAGTCCTAACATGCTGACGTATTGCAACTGGGAAGGTGCTCCTGGTAAGCCTTATGCAGTGCACTCCTTCTTGGTATTCTTCTAAGGTGTAGGAAGAAGAGGATGTGAGAAACTGATGATTCAAGAAGACCAAGATGGCGATCCTTGGTCTTCGTCGACTACTACTTATACATAGTGATAGAGGGCTTTAAAGCACCTCTCGAATGATGTTGACCTATAGCGTATCTAGCTCGAACCCTAGTATCGCTATCCTAGTGATCAGTAAGTGTAAAGTACCATGTGATACTACTGCTGACTGATAACACGTGAAAGATAATGTCCCTGACTAATGTAAACAATCACAAGCCTACTACCGTAGTCAGAACCTAGTAGTAAGCGTTCAAGTCCGGTCCGTAACAGCTGAGCAGATCACTATCCATCCTCCAATGGCTACGTTAACAGAAATCCAGGAAGTCACACTTCCCATCCACCCCGAAACAGGGCATGTCATGATGGCAGATGACGCTGCGTTATTCCGAGCAATCGGACCAGACCAACCCGACCCTCCTTCAGCAGGAGGGCCCCCAGGAGCGGGAGGACCACCACGCGGAGGAGGATCCCCACATGGAGGACTCCCAGGAGGAGGATTCCCAGGAGGAGGAGGACCCCTAGGAGGGGGAATACCCAGAGCAGGACCAGTTGGAGTACCAGGAGGGCACCACTCCAACAAATTCGCTGGAAATGCCCCAGAGGTATTCAAAGGGGACTGACATAAAACCAAGGAGTTCCTTATGCAGTGGGAACTGTACTGGGGCATCAACAATAACAACCCCATCATGGCTAACGCGTACCAACGAGCTATGTTATTTCTCACATACATCCAAGGAAAGGATATTAACAATTGGATCACGGAGACTAGCAGATGGCTCAACCAACAAGTCACCACCGGGATCGCTGACAATGACCCACGCCTGTGGATCGAAGTCATCATGGCCTTCAATAGGTGGTTTTCAAACACACTAGAGAAAGAACAGGCCCAAGCCATGCTCAAGAGAGGGATCAAGATGATGGGAGGAGACATTGACGCATACATCACGCAATTTGAACAGCTAGCACGTCAGGCTAACTATTGACTGGATTCACTGCTCACGATGGATCTATTCACAGATGGACTACCCCGTAACCTATACGAGAAGGCGTATACGTACGACAACCCACAGACCTTCCAAGAATGGAAGGAAGCGGTCATCAGAAGGCAACAACAATACATACACATGAAGGCCTGACTAGAGCAACACTGAGGCCTCGCCAACCAAACAAGACCACAAGGAGGTGGCAACACAAACTGGAGAAACGTAAGGGGCACAGGATGGGGACCCCCTCGCAACATATTACGGGACCCAAATGCGATGGATACATTGGCGGACCGAGTACGAGGAAGACTCACGGGCGCTGAAGAAATCCAAGGTAACTGGGACCGAGCCCATCCTTGAAATCCACCGCCAAGAGGAGGATTCAGAGGATGAGGACGGGGGGGTCGATGTGACATGAGGGAAGTAACTTGTTACACCTGTGGACAGAAAGGACACTTCAGTTGAAATTGCCTGCAGCACACCTACAACCAACCCAGTAACAGTCGAAGGACCGACACCTATCACGAAGAAAGAGAAGATGAACCCATCAGGGCAGCAAGGGTGGAAACGCCGCAGCAATGCGCCAACCAATGGATGAAAGGAGTGGCCGCTGAAGAAGACGAGGTAAAAGACCTCATACTACAGGATCTGTGGAAAAGGGAGGATTTTCGAAGCGCCTGAACCCATCGGCCTGGGTAAGGGCAGTAAAATGTAATTCTGTGATCATGTTCTATGAGAATTCCAGTATCGATTCGCACGAATTACGCAATGGCCGACATTAGAGCACTAGTGGACTTGGGAGCCACCAACAACTTCCTACGACCCGCCTTCGTAAAAAGGATGGGGATTGGGATGAAGCCACTGGAACGACCCAAAAAGATATGGAACATCGATAATACCGAAAATCGAGCAGGACTAATCACCCACTATGTAGATTTGGATGTCCAAACAAAAGGAATTCATACAGAAATGAGATTCCTCATCACTGACATAGGAAGTGAAGACATTGTATTCGGATATCCGTGGCTCGCCATATACGAACCAACCTTCAGCTGGAGACACGCCGTGATCAAAGAAGACACATTGCCAGTTGTCCTTAGAACCGTCAACCCCAGGATCGTACGATCAACCATTGCCAAAGTTATGACCGAAACCCAGAAAAACCAGATCGTTGCCCAACTGGAAGAAGTAGAGTTCGTAGAAGGGAGGTCCACCTCTACAGAACTCACAATCCGGGCAAAACAGTATACCACGAAAGCTGAGTTGCCATCCCATTACTCCAAATATCACCAACTATTCAATGAAGAAGCATCACACCGATTCCCACCCTCGCAGGTGTGGGACCACGAAATTCAACTTAAGAAAGGAGCACCCGAAGCGATAGATTGCAAAGTCTACCCGCTTACGCAGGAAGAAGATCAAGCTCTTCAGGCCTTTCTAATGGAACAACTCGGCAAAGGATACATACGACCGTCCAAATCCCCATACGCATCACCATTCTTCTTTGTCAAGAAGAAAGACGGGAAATTACGACCAGTACAGGACTACAGACGTCTCAACTCATTCACGATACGCAACCAATATCCCCTACCTCTTATCACTGACCTCATCACAGACCTCAGTAATGCCCACATATACACCAAGCTCGATGTATGGTGGGGTTACAACAACATACGAATTAAGGAAGGAGACGAAGAGAAAGCGGCATTCAAAACCAAATATGGCCTGTTTGAACCCACGGTAATGTTCTTTGGACTAACAAACTCCCCCACAACATTCCAGACAATGATGAACCACATATGTTGGGACATCATTGCGAAACACAAGCTTAGAGGAACAACTATCAGGGTATACATGGACGACATCGGTATCACAACACACATCGGGAGAAATATAGACAACCACATTGCAGCAGTCAAGGACGTACTGGAAATATCAGCTAAGCATGACCTCTACTACAAACTAGAAAAATGCTTATTCCATGCGCCTTGGATGGATTACCTGGGGGTAATCCTTGAAAAGGGGGTGACACGCATGGACCCCGTCAAAATTTCTGGCATCAAAGACTGGCCGACGCCCACCAAGGTCAAGGATGTCTGGTCATTCCTAGGCTTCTGCAACTTTTATTGTGCATTTATTCGAAACTTCTCACACCATGCAAAACCCCTAAACCAACTAACCAAGAAAGGAGCTGAATGGAAATGGACAGGAACGGAACACGACACATTCAATAAACTCAAAGGACTCGTTACGTTGGAACTGGTACTGGCACATCCGCAGCTGAGTAAACCATTCGAACTGGAGGTTGACACCTCAGGATTCGCAATAGGAGCGGTGTTACTACAACGAAAGGATGACGGAAAGCGACACCCTATTGGATACTTCTCAACCACACTTAACGAGGTGGAATGAAATTACGACATTTATGACCTGGAATTACTAGCAATAGTCAAGGCATTCCGACATTGGCAACCGCTACTCGCAGGATCACCACATCGAACGAAAGTCTTCTCGGATCACATGAACCTACAATACTGGAGAAGCCCTCAGAAGATCAGCCGAAGAGTAGCAAGGGAAGTACTTGAATTATCAGAATACGACTTTGAAATTCACCACATCAAAGGATCAGCAAATGGCAGAGCGGATGCGCTGTCATGGAGACCAGACTACGACCAGGGAGAGGAAGACAATAGCAATATCACAGTACTACCAGACAAGGTCTTCATACGCGGCGCCCATATAGAAAGAATACGGACTACCAAGGATCACCTCATTCCCAGTGACACCACACTGGAAGACCCCATATACGAACAAAACGAAACCATTCTGAAACCATGGGTGGACACATACTGTCTCAAAAAGATAGAAGGAATCTGGTACAAGGACGCACGAAGGGTAGTAACCGGAGGCATTCATGATAAGTGACGTATACTGCATGACCATCATGACCTTCCTGCTCATGGACACCCAGGAATCAAAAGAACCGCCCAGCTGGCAGGACGCGCCTACTGGTGGCCGGGATTGGCCAAAGACGCTCTGGAATACATCAAGGGATGCGCTGAATGTCAACGCATCAAAGTTCAACACGGACGAAACAAAGCACCCCTCAATCCCATATACCCTACACTGGAAGCAATGCCATTTGAGACTATAGCCCTTGACTTCATAACTAAGTTACCCCTATCTCAAGGATACGACACGATACTGACAATCACAGACCATGATTGTAGTAAGGCAGCGATCTTCATACCCTGCAACAAAGAGATTAGCGTGGAAGGGGTTGCCAATCTCTATTTGAAACATGTATTCACCCATTTCGGACTTCCCATAAAGATCATAAGCGACCGTGATCCTCGTTTCGCTAGTAAATTTACGAGAGAACTCTGCAGAACACTAGACATTAAGCAGAACATCTCCATGGCATACCACCCCAGGACTGACGGGCAATTGGAATGGACAAATCAATGGGTAGAACAATACCTGCGTTTCTGGGCAAATGAACGACAGGATAATTGGTGCGGATATCTACCCCTCGCAGAATTCGCGCATAATAATTGGCCACATGAATATATACGGGAGTCACCCTTCAACCTCCTCATGGGGTACAACCCACGAGCCGATTGGACGGATAAACCATCACCCATCCCACAAGTAACGCTCAGGGCAGAACAATTCCGAGAAGCTTGGAAACGCGCCCAAGAATTGATCATCAAAGCGCAGCAGTCATGGGTGAAAGCCAAGGATGGTCCGAAGTTCCGACCCGGAGATCTCGTGTGGCTGGAAGGACGCCACTTGCACACTCACCAACCAATGGCAAAACTTGCTCCTCGGAGACATGGACCTTTTACAATAGAACAGGTGATGTCCCCTGTCAATTACCAGCTCAACCTTCCCCTGCAATGGAAAATTCACACAGTGTTCCATGTGGATCTCCTCACTAAGTATCACGAGACTCCACTTCATGGGAAAAACTACCAACGACCACCACCTGACTTGGTAGATGGGGAAGAAGAATACGAAATTGAGAAGGTCCTAGACGAACGGCACTTTGGCAGAGGTTGGAAGAAGCAATATCTGGTCAAATAGAAGGGCTACTCCAACTCGGAAAATCAGTGGGTCAACTGGGAAGATCTATTCACCAATGAAGCCCTCGCGGAGTACCAACGTTCAAAGACCGCGTCACAAACACTTATAAGAAGTGGAAGAACCTGCGGCAACATCTCATCCTCCCCTCTTACCAACACCGCCATTCCTCTCAACTGCTATATGCCTTTCACACCGAATGCCGCCCTCTCAACGACTTCATACTACCTTGGAACCCCCGAGAGGATTTTTGCCACCGAGCTGGAAGAAGAGCGGGCATCAACAACCCCTGCCAATGACATGGAGGTCGTCATGGCTGAGGGAGACAGAGCCGGGTCCGAGGGGCCCATCACCCAAGCTGAGTTCAACAGTACCATCACGCAGTTCCCCGCTCAGGGACATGGAACGAACAGCGCCTGTCTGTCCACAGACATCGACGGCCAGCCTACCCTCTGGCATATCCTCCATGCCAAAACCGGAGAGCCCATCTCCGACCGCCCCTTCACCACCGCCGAAGTCAATAGCTTTCGGCGAGCTCTCGACCGTGGTGCGAACATCTGCACTAGCCAGGGAGTGGTACGAAGCACTGGCGGAGCCGAAGAAGTCGTGGAAGGAGGTGACCGACGACTGGAGGGAAGAACAGCTACGAACAGCCCAACGCCAGATGAGGGAGATGCGAGAGAGGTGGGAGAGATCACGGACAGTGAGGACGAGCGGTACCCAGCTGAGCACCCGCACATTCACTATGGCAGAGAAGCTGATGCTCCACCTCATACAACCCACCACGCTCTCGCCACCGATGGGACCCCCCTCTACCGGGGTCACATCCATCCCCAGCTCGCCGACCGCGCCGTCTCCAGCGTCGCCAGCGCCCGTGCGCCTCACGGGTTCAGGGTCAATCAAGGACCCCATTACATTCACTTCCCCATCACCACCCCCAATGGCATGACGTGCCAGGCAAAATACGTCCAGGCCATCATGAGTAACGACCCCATCGTGCTCGGCCTGATTGACAAGTCCGACAGGGTCTTCCCGAAGCCCCTGTACGCCGCACCACAGTACGTGGTGCACCCTGAGACCCACATCAAGTACACGCAGGAGGACTTGTTCATCCTCGACGCTGGGTACGACGCCGTGGGGGCCGTCAATTGAGCTGTTGCCAAGTGCAACGATGTAAGTCTCGCCACAGAAATCAGGAGGTACAGGGCGCTGGGGGCGGAACTGGGGCGGCTGGAGGCCAGGGTGAAAGAGTTGCAGGAGACATGGGGGCGACTGGTGATGGACAAGGCATTGTGCATCAGTAGGTTGGAGCAGGCGCGGGCGATGCAGAGGATCGAAGACATACAGGCGGGTTGGATGGGACCGCCTGGGCTCTGGGGATGTCGCTCCTGAAAAGGGGTGATGTCACGGACTGGACTTTTGCGCTTACTACTAGGTTCTGACTATGGTAGTAGGCTTGTGATTTCGCACATTAGTCAGGGACTTTACTTTCATGTGTTATCAGTCAGCAGTAGTATCACATGCTACCTTACTGATTACTAGGATAGCGGTACTAGGGTTCGAGCTAGTATTGCTATAGGTCGATATCATTCAGGAGGCGCTTTAAAGCCCTCTATTGTTGTGTATAAATAGTAGTGCGGGAAGACCAAGAGTCGCTATCTTGGTCTTCTTGAATCATCGGTTTCTAGATCCTGTCCCGGAACGCCTGAAGCATTGAAAGGCCAAGAGAGGGACACACTGCATAAGGCTTACCAAGAGGCCTTCCCAGTTGCAAGACGTCAACGTGTTAGGACATCAGGTCCCATGTTTGACTTCAAGAGTCGTGAAGCTGAGTACTCGCATCATATCATTGCCTAAAGCAAGGCCCATGCTTACCGAAGCGTAACATGAAGGATCAGGTGACGTGATAGTATAATGATGAGAGAGATGAGAAGAGATGAGAGAAGTCAAAGTGGGAAATCAATGGCAATTGAAGAAGACCAAGATAGTGAATCTCGGTCTTCTGCAGCTACTACTTATACAGTTACATGAGGGCTTTAAAGCACCTCCTGAATGGGAACTATCCTATAGCATAAGTAGCTTGAACCCTACTACACCGATCCTAGGAATCACTTAGCAATCACATGTGATCACTGAGTGCTGACTGATACAACAAGTTCGTGACTAATTACTACTTACTACCATAGCCACAACTGGTAAGTAAGAGTCTGAAACTCTGAATCATGTCATCACTATTACTTTCAGTACATCTGAGGGG
Source organism: Lactarius evosmus (assembly GCA_951394315.1). NCBI lineage: Eukaryota > Fungi > Basidiomycota > Agaricomycetes > Russulales > Russulaceae > Lactarius > Lactarius evosmus. Next base: position 869,482 of record OX596129.1, on the reverse strand, counting down.
CCAACCATAACATCACCCCCTTTTCAAGGGGCAATGCCCATGTTGCTCTCAAAGTGAGCGTGACCAATTCCTTGTACCTTCCCCAAGGCCAATCCAGCCTCCTATGCACTTTTCTACTTCATCCATCAAGTTAGCGTTCTCCATGTGATGTATAACTCCCAATTCCTTGGTACTAAGCTGGCCCCACTCCTGCTCCAACTCCCCCATCCGCTGCTCAATTCAGGAGAGCGCGGTGATACCCTAAGCCGCTGCTGAGCTTGTCGAAGTGCAGCTAAGAGTGGAAGGGTTCGGGAGGTTGAGGAATATAATGCGCCGATAGGGTAGAGTCGTGCAGGCCGCGGGTCAGCCAAAGGTAGGCTTGGTGCTCGGTTGATGCAGGAGACGTACAGGCCTAGGGGAAATGCAAAGTGCTGCCGGAGCAGTGAGACTGAAATCTACTGTGGAACACTGGTGCATGTAAGGGTACACAGAGGGTTCACAAAGAGTGGAAATGGAATCTAGAGTGTAACTGGTCTGGGTACTACACCATACCCATGCTGCCTGCCTATGTACATAGGGAACAAATCCTTAAATACCTATCCTATCCAACCTTCAGCCGCTTTGGCCTGCAACTGCAATCACTTGTTTGAGCAAATCCGTGTCAACCATTGTTAGACCAATGACTGTGGCGTGCCGCTGCATCGGCCGATTGCTCCGCGGGGCTTTGCGGTCTAAGGTGAACCCTGAGGTGGTCGGCCAGTCGTTACGATGGCCTACACAGTCGCTGGGTCTCAGGTCCTACCTGATGGTCCCGCAGACTAGGGGCACCACTGGTGCACCGCAATGTGCACCCCGCCGCCATATAGCCTGGGGTCAAACTGCCTAAGTTTCCTAAAGGGTCCCCACTTGGAACCCTGAGTCGCTGAATTGCTGTGTGGTCGGGCCGCCAAGCCGGACCCGTTCCGCTTTGCATTGGCCGTTTCGTGCTCTCTCGTGCGTTGGCCGCGCTCATGCCGGTCGTTCACGAGGCCAAGCATGGTCCACTATAATACCAAATAGAAATGCCAAAATTGTCAGATAATATGCCCAGCCCGTCACTGGGTGTATCATCTCCTCCCCACTGAGCTATAGACTGTCCCCAGTCGGCCCCGTGCCGGGTTATCCACCGGCCCGCATGTCACAGCGGAGATTTTGAGCTCCCAAGAAAGCACAGCACTGAGCTGCCCAAGCTGGCCCGCGTTGGACAACTACGAGAAAACCCTTGGTTTGGAGGCATTAAGAGAGGCCCTGATGAGAAAGGGCGACATGAGCATGTGGACATTGTGTCCTGAGCCAGCTAAGTCCTGCACTCCTGCTCTGAGTAGTGACGAAGAGGCTGACGATCCCTACAAGCAAGATGAAGCTCGCGTGCGCAAGATGTATGCGCACTTCTACAGGCATACAGGCCTAGAGTCACATGACTCATCATGGGAAGCATCACCTGAGCGTGTCTGCCTTGGGTATGCTGCAGCCGGATACCCAGTTGATGACGACATGGACTAGGCCTTCGTGCCTGTTTACTGATGGACTGTCTGATGGACATCGGTGCCTTTATAGGCCGGTCCAATTATGTTTCTCCTTCGTGTTTCAGCTTGTGGAGCCAGAGCCCTTACGGCTATTAGCTAGAGATAAGGACTTAAGGTTCGTGCTGAGTCCGAACCTTAGATACTAGTAGTATAAGTACTAGCTTGTCTTCACATGTATTCTCTATCTTGAGTTTGCCAGAATCCGCATCACAGTTCCCTCTCGCTTTCCTAAGGGCCTTAATTGGTCTTCTTCACCAAACCCTTAGACGTTGTCTTGTTGTGCCGCTTCCTAAGTGAGCTGTTCCCCTTCAGTTTTCCCTTCGTCTCTTAGTTGCAACCACTATTGCAGTGGTTTTGCCTTGGTTGTCATGTGCAATACAAGCATTCTGAGAAACCCAGCTCAAGTCGAGCTAGACGGCTGGTGCGACTGTTACACCGCGCATGCAAGGAGCCGGCCTCGCAGCTACCTCATGTCGGTCTTCATGGTGGGGTCTTCGCTTGTGGGCTGTCCTTGACATCTGAACCTCTTTTCTCCTGAATATCATGTCTTCGCAACACCTCCGTGCCTATGAGATGGCCCACTGGGCTCTCTTGGCCCTACGTTCCGAGCTAGCCAAGGCCGCGCAGGGAACCAAATCTGCAGAGGACTGGGCACAGGATTTCTTGGCCACCCTGGTATGTTGTTGGGCCTTACTCGGGCTGTACTCCTCGCCAACTGTGCAGGAATTGGTCTTGTCCACCAGTGCTGATGCTGGTGTGGAAGCCAGGGTCGACCTGGAGATCCAGGAGCTGTTGCTGGATGCCCGCAGCCATCTCATGCATCATGCAACTGTGGAGTGGGTGTTACATTCCCCTGTCCTCGTGGGCCAGGAGGCGGACCGCCTACGCGGGCTCACCGTGGCGGCACTGGTCCCGGGCACTCCTTCCGTCGATGCTGCACCTTTGGTTCACCATGCTATACCCAAGCACGGCCGGCCCGGAGAGCTGGCTGGTGTTGGTATGGCCCCAGAACACCCCCGAGTGAGTGTCCCTCTCTCTTCACAATCTGCCTGATGACGCTTCAGAAGTGCAATGCCTGCATGCACAGCGGGGCAAAGTGCACTCCTTCTGTTGGTGGGCAACCACTCTTTCCATGTTCCTGCTGCATCGGTGCTGGTTGCCCATGTATCCAGTCAGGTTCAGGTTTGGTCGCGGCCGCAGTCCTGGGTGCCTCCCGCTGCTGCCTTTACCACACTCTTCTGGTGCGCGGAAGTTGCACACGCACACGCTGTGTACGAGGCTGCCGAAGGATATTGTCGCTTTGCGATGGCCCGATATGCCCTCACACTGGGAGAGGCGATTGCGCTGGCCTCATCCCGGGCTGGGGAGTCTCTGGCGAGATGCGCGAAAGTGGGAGTGACTAAGGAGAAAGGGAAAGCTCATGCAGAGCCCCAAGGGGGCGATGGGATCAGGGCAGATGGGCTAGAAGGCGCATGGGAGAGCGAGGGCGATGGCCAGTAGTTTCAGTTCTTCATTTGGGCTTACCCAGCCTGGAGCGGTGTTTGCAAGGGATGGTGGGCTTCGGCCCCCCCTTGGTATCTGGAATAGATCATGGCGTGTTACCTCTAGTGCTTTTTGGGAACACTGTGCCGCACACTTGCAATGCCGACAGGTTCCAGTGTGGCCTATCTTCGGCGTGCATGGTACGGCCGAGCATGTGCTAAAGTGACATAGGCCTTTCGGTACCCAGCCCCTCGCCCCCTTTTGGGTCAGCCGGTGGGAGCTTGGCCTTGTGGCGGGCTTCTCGGTGGGGCTTCGCTCATTGGCTGTCCATAGGGCTTTTCTCTTTACCTCCCTCTACCATGTTGACCCAGCCCATCCGCTCCTATGATATTGCTCGCCGATCACTTTTAGCCCTTCGCTCAGGATTAGCTAAGGCAGCGCGGGGTGCTGAGACTGTGGAAGAGTGGGTTTAAGACTTTTCGGCCGCTCTGGTATGGCGCCGGTCACACTCTAGTTGCATCTCTCACTGACTGGACAGGCCATGGTTGTTGCTGTGGGCTCCAACGCTGGTATCGACGCTTCGTCCGATGATGGTGTTTCTGGGCTTCTCTGTGACGTTTGTGGTGGGCTCCTGCACTATGCAACCGAGGCGTGGATTGCCCACTCACCCATCGTTGTCGAAGGCCTGGAGGCGAACCTGCGCTCTCTTGTGGCAGCTCGCATGGTCCCAGTGGTTGCCCCTGTCGTCGCTATACCCTCCATGGTTGGGCCGGGGCTGGACGACTATGCGCAGTTGCTGGAGTATTCCCAGCACATGAAGGCCAGTACCATGGACCCGGCCAAGTTTGAGGCGTACCGCCAGCATGTCCTGACTGTGGGGCAGGACCTGGTTTTGGCTCACTCTCCTGCAGTTGTCCTCCCGCCGCTCTTGCAATCCCCTGCGGTCCTTCTGTCGTTAGCGCCCTCCCCTGCTGCTTTGGGGGCGTCCGCGCCCTCGCCTATGCTATTCACCCGCACAATCCCCGCCACTCCATCGGTTCCAGAAGGCGCTCCGACCGTTTCCACTTCACAGTGCCCTATTTGACGGGCTGCCACTGCTGCTTCAGCTTCCTTCGCAGTAGGTGGCACCATAGTGGGCATGCTTCTGCTAATGTTTCGCTTGTCGCAGGAGCCTCCCCCCATCTGCCACGCTGCACTCAAGCACTCCTGCCCCGATGATGATGAGTTGGCAGATGTCAGCACGCTGCCGAACTACTTGCGGTGCGACTATTGCGTGCGCAACAAGACCAAGTGCGCTCCCTACCTCGGTGAGAAGCTGCCGTTCCCTTGCTTTTTGTCGTGATCCGGCTCACCCTGGACTTTCTTTTTCTTTTACCACTTCGCTTTGACATACACTCAGACTTCCTCAGAGTACTAACTTGTTGACTCATTACCATGTACGCCTTCCTACTCCGATTCCCCTTCTATTCCTTTCCCCTTTTACGCTTCCCCTTGTTCCCCATTCTACCTCTCCCCATTTGCGTCTCCTATTGTTCTCTATTAGTACCCTCTTCATGGGACGGACCCGGAGTAGCTACCTATATAAGCTTGACCATGTATACGCTTATCCTCCAGTCTTGTCTTCGTTTATAATACTAGCAAATACCAGACTTGTTTACTCCTCCACTGTGTGCTCCCTTCTCGTCGTCTCATCACCACTGTCGGTCTTCCCTTAGTTGGGAGCCACCTCGAAGCTTTGCGCTTGTGCTATAACAACGCGCACACACAGACCCTAAGTCGCTCGACTTAGTCCCTCGTACTTCGGCCATCTGACCGAAGCCCCTTGTACCTCGTCACTAAGTCCATCGACTTACCCTTGAACCCTTGCTCCTTGGTCGTCCCTCGCGGACCTTCGTCTCCTAGAACTCCCTCGGCCTCGGTTCCCATTTACCAGGCACCTCGTCCTTGTACCCTGTCCTTGTCTCCCTCGTACCCTCGGTGCACGTCGCACTGTAAGGCCCCGCTAGGCCTCAACACTTTTGGTGCGTCAACGCCGGCCGCCCCTGTGTCCGGTCAGGCTTGGTTGCGCCCGCTACTTCCGGTACCCATCCGGCTTCCGTCACTGCCACTCCTCGTGGCCGTCGCAAGGTCGTGCCGCGGCGCATGCGCGTGGCACCTCCCCCTTCCGCGCTTCCCATTTTTGGACTGTCTTCCTTGCTGATGGGAGGCGGTCCGGATCTCTCTGCTGCGGACACCATGTTCACTGCGCTCTTCTGGCATGCAGAGGTTGCCTGTGCCGCTGCCACTTGCGAGGCTGCCAATGGCTACCGCCAGTTCGTACAGGCACAGTACACCTTGGTGCTTGGGGAAGCGGTTGTGCCTGACCTCCCCAAGGCGGAAGGTCCACCTGCAAAGCACACAAAGACTAGTGCAGGGAAGGGCAAGGCCCATGCGCAGTCGCCTGAAGACGCGGTGGTCGAAATGGACAAGCCGGAGGATGAGCCGGAGAGCGAGGATGACGGGGTTGCCGAGTAGGGGTTCTGCGCCATGGCATGGTGCAATCGCGCGGCCACTCTGCCGGCCCTATTTTGTGTATATAGTGCTTGTACAATGTATCCATTTGCCACCTAGGTTCTGAGGCTCCCTCAGCTGCGGTCGCGGTCTGGCCGGGTTGATCATGCGATGCCCACTGCTGGCTTCTCAGCTGGGCGTGCAGTGGTGTGGCTGATCTCGGCACCAAACTCGTTCAGTACCTTCCCCACGGCCGAGCGTGCATTCGCTTGTGCATTATCGCCGCTGTCCCATTCTTTCTAGGGGCCGTGAGGGGCCAAGTGCAGCCAGGACCAGCTCCAGGTGCGGGGTGCTCTGTGCTTTCTATGTGGCTGCACGGGATGGTGCGCTTCCGGTCCTATGGCGGCCCTTCCCCCGCGGAAAGAAGTTTTTGGCTGTCCCCAGCCTGCCGCCAAACGCTATGGAATATTGGAGCGCAAGTCCTTTCGTCGGAGGTGCGGCGCCTGGTCCACGGGTTGCTTGTACTGATCAGCCAATCGGTCGGCCGGTCGCGAGGATGGGATAGGGGGTGGCTGCCAAGGGATAAAAGGGCGCCCACTCCTTACGCGCTATGTAGCGATGAATTCCCTAACTAGTCTAGCCAGCTTGCTGCACTTGCCCGACCGCGATGTACAGGCTGCCCTTCAGTTTGCCGAGAAGTGTTTCCTGCGATTCAGATGGACGTGGACCGACTGTCCCCTGCACTCATGGGAGATCACCCAATGGCTCCATGCCCTGGATGGATCTTGGGTGCACCCCACATATCGACCATGGCATCACTACTAATGGTTAGTAGGTTGATCTCCAGCTCATGTCCAAACTGGCCGATGAAGCATTTAGCGAGGAGGTTCTCACCTTGCGGGGTGAAATATGGGAGTGGGCCGCACCATACGCCACCATTGAGTGGTTGCGATACTTCCCTGGCATGTTCGATGGCCTCAGCCAATGCTTGGCTCTCCATGCAGCAGTCCTTATTCACGCCCAGTCTCATGTCCTTGGTTTGTGCGCCCTTGGCTTGCCAACTGCCAGCAGGGGGTTTGGTGCTTATGCGGTAGCTGCATGGGACTTCCAGGTACGCCAGGATACTTTGGTTATTTCGCCAAGTGAGTATGCCTGGCATCTGGAGCGGCTCGCCATTGCCAAGCATGAAGAGGAGAGTGACCGTGCTGCAGTGCAAACCTCCGTCGGACTGCCCCCTGCATTGCCTGTAGACTGGGAAGGGCACCCTGTGCTGTGGCCTGGTGAGTTGGCCATGGCACCCCTGCTGCCCCATCTAATATGGCGAGGTCCTTTTCCACAGCTTCGTTCAAGCAAGATTCTGAACTGTGGGACATACTGTCGGCCGAAGCAGAAGTTGAAGGGCGTGAGAGTAACAAGGAACAAGCAGGTGGTGCGATAGCTGAGTGTTCGGCTAGCGCGGCTGGGCCTGTGGAATAGGAAGATCTATGTGGTTGGGAGTGGACATGAAAGGCCGTGGGTGCCGGGAGGGATCACATTTCTGGCTTGGCCAGGGTATATGAGACTGCTGGTTAGGAGTAGAAACCTGAGGCAATATCCGTTGTTGCTCCCGCATCTGCTATGCCCATAGATCCTGGCCCGTCTGAGATTGGCGAAGCCCTTACACATACCAGCGAGGCCTATGACTTAGCAGAGGTGGGTCTAAAAGCCCTGTGTGCCACTATGCCCGATCGGCCAATCCGGTCGCAAACTGTAGCGGTCTGGCTCAGTCAATTTTACAGTGCATGGGTACGCCATTACTGCCTGGGTGCTAGTGAGGCTGCTAATTGTGTGTAGCATCATGTGGAACTTATGGCTGCCTGCGCCAGTGTTCCTGCGATGGATGAGGAGTTGTATGCTATACATGCTAAGATAGAGAGGGAGGCTCTTCCTTATGCCACCCTGGATTGGATTTTGCTGTTTCCAAGGATCACCACCAAGGAGCATGATCAGCTGATCACCTTCTTCACTGTCCTGCACCAGGCTTATACCTCGGCACACATACTCGGTCCGCCTCCTACAAGTGAAGCTTCCACTGTATATGATATTGCTCATGAAGACTTTGATGGCCGTCTTGATGCTGGGCTCCTTACGTGTGAGAACTACCAGTGGTACCAGGACAAGCTTTGCTGTGCCAAGGTAGACCTCGGCCAGGAGTGGGAGGCGCTGCTCGCATCCCTTCCGGCAAGTCACGCACGGCCAGCCAGAGTGGGATGTCCCACTCATGGGGTATATGAAGGGGGTACTCGAGGGGGTTCTGCTCCCCCACTGTACGAGGCTGAGGTGGGTTCACCTGCCAGGCCCGGACCGTCATCTTAGATGCGGCACTTCAGCTGGTTGTGCGGGGCTTGTTGGGAGTAGTGCCATACCCTGGAAATGTTTTGGATAGTTAGTACAAGTATAGGAACGGGGAGTCAGTGGTGGAAGTTGTATGGGCAGTATGCGGACTAGGGTGAATTCTTCATGTGCGAGCTGATGGTTGGTAGGTCGGCTGACTTGGCTGGTCTGGGGAGGTGTTCTCATTGCTCTCGGTATTAGGGGTGCTGGCTGGGTGTAATCTCTCTGTATTGTTGAAGGGTACACCCTGCACTACTGGTGTTTCTAAGTGGGTCGAAATTATTTTTAGAGATTGAGTTCTGCCTCTATGGTAAGGAATGCAAAGATAAGGAGATTTCCAGTTTCTAGTAGGTGCTCATGGATAAGTCTTTTAGTTCTGTCCTCGCAGGTCCCACTCCTCCCCACTGAAATTGGTTTGGCGTGGTAATTTTATTCATTGTCTGAGTCGCTGCTTCGGCCGACATCGGCCAATCCCTCAGCCCCGGCTGCTGCTTCATCAGACCAATCTTCATCTGGGTCGACCGCCATGTTCGACTCCAGCTCCCGCAGCCGGGAGGAGGAGATATCTATGTGTTGCTCGAGGTCAGGTATGTTACGCTTTGCCTATAGCGCGTGCTTGACTTAAGCACTGGGGAATGTGGCGGAGCCAACACTAAACCGAAGTCAAATGCAGAGGTACTTCCCTCAATGCAAGACGAGGTCACAGCGGACGTTCGTAAGTCGCACTGGCCTATATCGCTCTACTTGTCGAAGTACAAGGAGCACCACGTGATGAATCGAGATGACAAGGAGAGAGGAGAGACTCGCGAAGAGGATACGAAGTGATAAGGCAATCTCAAAGAAGACCAAGATAGCGAGTCTTGGTCTTCCGCAGCTTGTATTTGTACAGTTACGTGAGGGCTTTGAAGCGCCTCTCCAATACATGTGAACCTATGGCGATACTACCTCGAACCCTAGTATCGCTATCCTAGGAATCACTCAGCAATCACATGTGATCACTGAGTGCTGACTGATATGAAAGTCTGTGACTAATTACTGCTTACTACTGTAGCCACAACTGGTAAGTAAGAGTCCACGCCACATCAGAATACTTCGACTACTACTTCGACTGTTATCTCAATCTTACTGGCGGCCCGTGGGCCCGACCGTGACATCACCCCCTTTTCAAGGGGCGACGCCCACGTCACGAAAGGGGAAGCTGGCCCAGTTTCGGCGACCCTGGCCGACCCCGACCCATCCGCCCATACGCTCCTCAATCCAGCTCATGGCGTTAGCGAATTCGAGGCGTCGAGTGCAGGCGTTACGTGCCACGGTGACTCGACCCCACTCTTGTTCCATCTCGGCCATGCGGAGCTCTAACCACTCCACGATTCCCCCCAACGCCCTGTAGCGGTGTACCTCCGCCGTGAGGGAAACGTCCTTGCACTCGTGGAGGGCGTGGTTAACGCGGGCCCGTTCGTCGTACCCGCCGTCGAGGATAACGAGGTCCTCCCTGGCGTACACCGCTTTCTCCTCGCCGGGGCACAGGGGCTCGGTTGTGGCGTACAAGGGTTTCGGGAACACCTTGTCGGACTTGTCGATGAGCCCGAGGACGAGGGGGTCAGGTCCGAAGATGACCTGGACATATTTGGCCGGGCGCGTCACGCCATCGGGGGTGGTGATGAAGAAGGGAATGTAATCGGGTCCTCGGTTGACCCGGAACCCGTATGGGCAACGGGCGGAGGCAACGGACGAGACAGCTCGGTCGGCGAGCTGTGGACGGATATCACCTCGGTACATAGGGGTACTGTCAGTGGTGAGGGCGTGCGGTGTGGTGTTACTTGGGGCATCAGCATCTCGTCTGTAGGAGATGTGGTTGTGCTCAGCTGGGTACCAGAGCTCCCCACTATCTGTTGAATCCTCTCCCTCCTCCGCAGCATCTCCTGTCTCCGACTCTTCGCTTCCAATAGCTGTTGATCCCGCCATTCCACCACTACTTCCCTCCATGGCTTTGTCAGCCCAAATTCGTGGAGGTATTGGGAGAGGTGCGGGCTTGGCCTGTGCATCAGGGTCGCGAGCCTCTCGAACTTGGGCACTTCCGTCCAGTGCGCCGTTGAGGAGGCGGAGTTCGTTGGCGGTGATGGGGTTCTCTGTTACGATACGACTCAATTTCTTTCTTGTTTTCTCTTATATCACGTGATCGTTCTCATAGGAGTCATAGTGACTCTAGCCCGTTGTCAAGGGGCTTTCTATCTTTTGTTTCAGATGTGTTTCATACATACTGCGGACTGCACCGCAGTTACTTATTGTTCGGATGACTCGATCCTAGTACGCTGTTATGACTCAGTACTAGGATCCCTCTTTACTATAAAGTCAGGCTTGCTAGGTAGCTTGTAGCCTTAGACTTGACTTTTTGTACTCTACGGTACTCGAGCAATCGAAGACTGTGAATACTCCATATCTCACCGAACTCTCCTCTCACTGAAGAATCCTAAGTTCCACTATTGGCTTAGGCTAACTCTTCAACTCGTACATCTTCACTGAAGTTCCTCTTCGGAACTTCCCTTGACAACCAGAACCAGACCCCTTAGTGCAGCGTCCCTGTAGATCGACTTAGCCCACGTCGGGTGAACGTCCCTACCGTGACGTAACATTAAGTCAAGTCTATCGAACCTACAACCACTCTGGCTAAGGGACAAAGAATTTCCGAATCCCGATCAGTCCTTGGATTCAAACCGTTTAGCATCGAGAGGAGAACAGAAGACGAAGTTCCTGGCCACGTAAAAGGAGCAGCCCTTTGGCAGGAAATCGACGGCGAAGAAGGTTATTGGGTATACGACATACTCAGTGCAGCATACCTAGCCATCGAATACGAAGAAAGTACCGAGCAGTGGTACTTCATACAGCGAGACAGCAGGACTAGGCGTTGGACAGCTACTCAACCAGTCCCCTCCCTGTATAACCTGGGAAGAAGATCGATCAGACCAACGACAGTATCAGCGATTCCACCAGACGATACACCGTTGAAGGCAGGCCAGCATACCGTGCCAACCGCTAAGAGACGTAATACAAAAAGTTCTCCAATGGCAACACAGACGACCACCACAGCTGCAACCGCAACAACAACGGCTGTCCCCCCATCCACAGTACAAACATTCTTCACGAAGGGGACAGGAACAGGAAGCGGAAACCCCCCTGCTAGCACTACGGCAGCAGGAAGTGGTCCCTCCGGAGGTGGGCCCCCAGGACCACCAGGAGGAAGCGGACCGCCAGGAGGTGGCCCCCCAGGAGGTGGGGGCGCACCTGGAGGCGGAGGTGCCCCAGCAGGCGGAGGCGCACCCGGAGGAGGAGGACCCCCTCCCGGTGGCGCCCCTGTTGGAGGCGGGGCAGGTGCCGGCCCAGGCCTAGGAGCGGCAAATGGCAAACTTGGAGGAAACCCCCCAACCGACTTTGATGGTACCCGATCGCTTGCGGACCAATTCATGCAGGAATTCAACCTGTATCGAATCACAAATTTGGACGCTGAACAAATGGCGATACCTATGAAACGAGCGGCCCTGCTACTCGGTTTCATAAAAGGACCAAACGTAAAGGACTGGGTCAAGAGATGGACCAACTGGATCCTTGCGGAAATGAATAACGGAAGACTTCCGAATGACGAATTCTATTGGACAGCAGTGTCTCAAGGCTTCGAACAAGCATTCCAGGATACGGGAGCAAGGGAACGGGCAGAAGATAAGCTGCGCCACCTCTCATTCATACCAAATGAGGTGGATGCGTTTATCGCCCAGTTTGAATCCCTTGCCGCAGAAGCAACGTATCCATTGGATGCTCAGTCGACACTCTCCTTATTCGCATCTAAACTTCCTTACCGCATGATGGACCACGTCTATAAGGTGGTACGCCCTCTGGATTTCAGAGGATGGGCCGACGGAGTGCGCCAGTACCACTCAGACAACACCGCAGTCCAGAATATTCGGGGGATTAACGAAGAAACTCCAAGGAAGAAGGGAGCAGGAAAAATGAACCCCGCCCAATTGGCGAAGATGCTGGGCATTAAAATGCCAGCCCCTGCTCCAGATGCAATGGACACACGCGCTGACCGCTCCCGTTCCAACTACAACAAGGGAACCTGAGGAAGAACGGCAGCAACCACTGCAAAAGAGAAACCGGACATTGAAGTCCAGAAGAAAGAAGGTCGTTGTTACACATGCAACAAACAAGGACACCTCTCCCGTAACTGTCCAGACAAGCAGAAGGACAAGAAACCACTTCCGAAGGCTCGCAAGGCCAAGGCCGAGGAAAGCGAAGCAGAGGAAGAATCGGAAGAAGAATCCGAAACTGGATCCACCCCTACTGATGTGCGATCTGCCCTCATCAAAAGCCTCTCAACCAAAGAGAAATACGCAATGATCAAAGAGGCTTGGGTAGAAGAGCACGGGGAGGATTTTTAAAACGCACAAACCTAGCGGCCATGGCGCGTGCGTTGCAGTTTAAAGATGTGTTTGTTTGTAAATATCGAAGTCTCCAAATCCCAACTCTGATACAAACTTCACACACAACGGCCGAAAGAAAAGTTCTCGTGGATTCAGGAGCCACGGACAACTTTATTGACTTCAAGCTCCTGAAAAGAATGAAGATTGGCAAACTAAAGCTGCCACGACCCCGCATTGTGTGGAACATTGACGGAACCCAGAATAAGTCAGGAATCATCAAGTACTACGTTGACCTGCAAGTCCGGACTGGGGAGAAGAAACAAAACATGAGATTCCTCGTCACAAATCTAGGAGATGACGAGATGGTGTTAGGGTACCCGTGGCTCGCTGCCTTCCAGCCATTGATCGATTGGAGAAGCGCGACCCTTGATGAAAGCATGCAACCACTTGTCATCAAGACCCTTTCATACACAGCGGATGCAGAAGTGATCCGCATACGAGATGCGTGGATCAAGAAGGCTGCATCATTATGCACCCCTGGGGAAGAACTCTTTGTCCACCGAATGGATGAAGAAATCCTCAAAAGAAGCTCGACGTCAACCGAAATGGCAGTAAAAGCGCTGCCAAAAGAAGAGAAAACCTGGGACCAGGTAGTCCCAAAACACTACCACAAATGGAAGAAGGTCTTTTCCGAAGAAGAGGCGAAGCGATACCTGGAACACCAACCATGGGATATTGCTATTGATTTTACAGAGGATGCCCCGAAAACCCTAGACTGCAAAATATACCCGTTATCTAAAGGAGAGCAAGAAAAGCTCGACGAATACATCAAAGATAACTTGGACAAGGGCTATATACGTCCGTCAAAATCACAATACTCGTCACCATTCTTCTTTGTGGGAAAGAAAGATGGAAAACTTCGTCCAGTAGTGGACTACCGGAAGCTGAACTCCTTCACAATCCCCGACCGATACCCACTGCCTTTAATACAGGAACTAGTGGATAAGGTGAAGGATGCCAGGTTGTTCACCAAGATGGACGTGCGAGCAGGATATAACAATATTCGCTTCAAAGAAGGCGATGAACCGAAAGCCGCCTTCAAAACGAACCTAGGACTGTTTGAACCAACAGTAATGCCATTTGGGCTGAAAAATGCCCCCGCAGTGTTCCAACGAATGATGAATACGCAGTTTAATGACCTAACAGCAACCGGTCAAGTAATCATCTACATGGACGACATCCTTATAGCAACAAAGAAGGATGAAGAAGAACACCGCAAGTTGGTTAGCAACGTCCTTGAACGCCTTCAAAAGCTGGTCCTATATTTGAAGCCCAGCAAGTGCCTCTTTGAAGTAGAGCGCATCGAATTTCTAGGAGTAATTCTAGAAAAAGGAACCGTCACTATGGATCCAGTTAAAGTCGCTGGAGTTGCTGATTGGAAAGTACCGAAAAACACAAAAGATATTCGGGCTTTCCTTGGATTCTGTAACTTCTACAGGCGATTTATCCGTGGTTTTTCCTTTATTGCGAAGGCACTGAACGACCAACTGAAGAAAGGCGTTCAATGGAACTGGGGACCAAAAGAAGAAAGTGCATTTGAAACGCTAAAGAAGCGAATATGTGAAGAACCGGTTCTGATACAACCGGACCAGAAGAAACCATTCGAAGTAGAAGTTGACGCATCAAATTATGCAATGGGAGCCGTCCTAATGCAACGAAATGAACAAGGAGTGCTCCACCCGGTAGCATTCTTTTCAAAAACCATGAACGATGCCCAAAGAAACTACGATGTATACAACAAGGAGCTTCTAGCCCTTGTGGAAATGTTTCGGCATTGGAGACATTTCCTGCACCAACCTGCGTTCAAAGTAAAGGTGCATACAGATCACGCCAACCTATTGTATTGGAAGAACCCAGGAGACCACAATAGAAGGGTGGCAAGATGGCATGCGGAACTCATGGAATACGACTTTGAATTGGTCCATATAGCCGGGAAGAAGAATGGTCGGGCGGACACGTTGTCACGACGCCCGGACTACGAACACGGCGAAGAAGATAATAAGGCATTGGTGGTCCTACCCCCTGCCTTATTCAGCTTCGCAAGAATGATGGGGTCAGAATATTATAACCCCAGCAACCAGAAAGAAAGGGAGCACTATAGTGCAACGGTAAAACATAGCAAATACCAATCCCTTCAAGACCAGGTGGAAAAGGACCAGCAAACGAACAAAAGGAGCCAGGAAGTGCTCAAGAAATGGTCGAACACCTACGTTCTCACCAAACTAGTCGGAATTTGGTGGAAGATCGAAAACGATACAGACCGGATCGTCGTTGCCAGAGACAACGATCTGAAGAGGGGGGTAATTCACTTTTACCACGATACCCCATCAGCTGGACACCCAGGAATCACAAACACGTACGCCCTGGCAAAACGGGACTTCTGGTGGCCAAAGATGAAAGAAGATGTGGAGCAATACGTAAAGGGATGCGCAGCGTGCCAAGCAAATAAAATCAACACGCAGCCACTAAAACCAGCTATGATCCCTATTACTCCAGAAAACTCTTTGCCATTCGAGACAGTCGCCATGGACTTCATCACGAAGTTGCCACTTTCGGGCAAATACGACACGATCCTCACAGTTACGGATCATGATTGCAGTAAAGCGGCGGTATTCATACCCTGCCAAGAAACAATTACTGCGGAAGGGGTAGCAGAACTCTACCTGAAACACGTGTACACCCGATTCGGTGCCCCGAAGAAGATTATCTCTGACCGAGATACCCGATTTACGTCACACTTCGCCAAAGGCCTGTGCGAAGCACTGAAGATACACCAAAACATCAGCACAGCGTACCACCCCAGAACTGATGGCCAGTCAGAAAGGACAAACCAATGGCTCGAACAGTATCTTCGATTTTGGTGCGATGAAAGGCAAGACGATTGGCACAAGTACCTGCCAATGGCGGAATTCGCGCATAACCAATGGCCGAACTCCACCACCCGAAAGACCCCCTATGAAATGCTCATAGGGTACACACCGAGGCTTGAGTTTGGGACTAAAAGCAAAGTCCCCTCGGTGGAAGAAAGGCTTACAGCCATAGAGAAGGCGCGAACAGATGGCCACGAAAATATCATCAAAGCTCAGAAGATGATGGCCATTGCGCACCAAGGGAACAAGAAGTTCCAACCGTACAAAGAGGGAGATCAAGTGTGGATCGAGGGAACCAACTTGAAGACCCTGTACCCAGCGGCTAAACTCGGGCCGAAGCGGCACGGACCCTTCAAAGTAATGAAACAGCTATCAGAGGCGGTGTACCACGTGGAACTGCCAAGACAGTGGAAGATTCATAACGTGTTTCATGCGAACCTTCTAACACCTTATAAGGAAACGGAGTTCCATGGGCCGAACTACACTCAGCCACCACCTGATATCATCAACGAAGAACCCGAGTACGAAGTCGAGAAGATTCTAGATGCGCAGCAACGTGGGAAAGGGCGCAAGCTCCACTACTTAATCAAGTGGAAAGGCTACCCCACGAGTGACAGTTCGTGGGAGAAAGCAGAAGATGTCCACGCGGACAAACTGATAGCGGAGTTTAAAGCCAGGAAGGGGACAAACAAGTCAAAAGCCCGTAAAACATATATAAGATGGGCCAAAACGACAGAAGAACCCTATCCCCTCCCTCACTCTGACTTCAATCCTCATACAATGTCCGCTACTTCTGCTCCTGCCAGCCTTGTCCCAATGCTCCAGCTCCCTGCCTCATCGCCTCCCGCATCGGTCGCCGACACCCGCTCTGAGGGCGCCGTCCCTCTTACTCCTCAGCTGGCTATCCGGAGTGTTCCAATCGTGGAACACAGTGATGACGGAGCTACCGAGCTCCCTGAACTTCCAGTCAAGGAAGCTGAATATACTCCACCCCTTGGCTACATCCATAACGACCCCCACTCCCGTTTGTTTTACCCCATCTACGTCGCCAACCCCCGCTTTGGGCTGGATCGCACCGAGCCAAGAATAGTCTTGGCTACATTCATCACCTACTCACCAGATGAAACAATGGTAACGGGGACCCTTGGGGAAGGACAGGAGAAGCGCACCATAGAGGTGCAGGTAGGGAGGAGAGCGAAGAACTACGGGCTCATGACAGAGGCCCTTTGGAGACAGTTGGCGCGGAACCATGAAACGGAGTTCGTGGTGAACCGCACCCTCCAAGAAATCGACGACCCCCGTCTAACCGGGGAGATCAACCGCTTTAGGGCAAAGCGGGAGCTGAAGAACACCTTAGACGGCCTGTTGCGCGACGCCCAGCACAAGGTCAGCGAGATTATGAGGGAGTTAGTCCTGGTGGAGCGCGAGTACGAAGCTTGCAAGACCAGGTTGGAGATGGCGGACGCCTGCCGCATCATTCACGCCTCGTTCAACCGTGAGTACCGCCTCCCAACCCGCTACCGGTACTCCCCCGAGCCACTCCCTGTCGACCCACGCACCTCCCGCCGGGCTGAGATGCCCATCCTCCATGATGAAGAGGGCAATTTGTTGCCCAAGTGTTACCACTGCAAGAAGCGCGGGCACAAAGTTCAGGAGTGTCCCAAGAAGCGCAAACAGCAGAAGAAGAAGGAGGAGAGAGGGGCCCTTCGCATCCGCATCACCACCTCCACAGTCCAGCAAGAGATGGACGAAAAAGAGCAAACTCCGGAACCTCGTGTAGAGGTTGGACCAAGCAGCCAGAAGAAGATGACGCTTTTGGAGCGTATCGGGTTGCTGGATAGAGAGGAGTGGACCCCGGAGTCATGCGGAAAGTGTGGGAAGGTCGGAACGCACCACGGTGAGCTCGAGTGCCCCCTTTACGAGCAATGCCCCTTTTGTCGCCACACGGGCAGTTGGGGGTTCGTCAAACATCACAGGTGCACCAAGATGGGCGACAAGGAAGAGAAGGAAAATTGGGACAACAATGAGGTCGACTATGACCTCTACTGGAATGATGACCCTATGGGCTTGTAAGGCAAAGTCCGGAGTAACTTTGCGCCTAAATGGGGGGCTGTGTTACGATACGACTCAATTTCTTTCTTGTTTTCTCTTATATCACGTGATCGTTCTCATAGGAGTCATAGTGACTCTAGCCCGTTGTCAAGGGGCTTTCTATCTTTTGTTTCAGATGTGTTTCATACATACTGCGGACTGCACCGCAGTTACTTATTGTTCGGATGACTCGATCCTAGTACGCTGTTATGACTCAGTACTAGGATCCCTCTTTACTATAAAGTCAGGCTTGCTAGGTAGCTTGTAGCCTTAGACTTGACTTTTTGTACTCTACGGTACTCGAGCAATCGAAGACTGTGAATACTCCATATCTCACCGAACTCTCCTCTCACTGAAGAATCCTAAGTTCCACTATTGGCTTAGGCTGACTCTTCAACTCGTACATCTTCACTGAAGTTCCTCTTCGGAACTTCCCTTGACAACCAGAACCAGACCCCTTAGTGCAGTGTCCCTGTAGATCGACTTAGCCCACGTCGGGTGAACGTCCCTACCGTGACGTAACACTGAGGGTGCAGAGGCACTTTGATTTTCTCCATCGATGGGTCCCCAGTTG
The DNA here is from genome assembly GCA_951394315.1 of Lactarius evosmus. Lineage (NCBI taxonomy): Eukaryota > Fungi > Basidiomycota > Agaricomycetes > Russulales > Russulaceae > Lactarius > Lactarius evosmus. The sequence goes on along the minus strand of OX596129.1, from coordinate 851,583 downwards.
TTTCTTGCGACTACTTCTTCTTCATAGATGTCACACCCGTATCTGTAAGGTAGAGTGTCAATGACCCTCCACTCGTCGTCTTCTCGGTCGACTCTGCACCAGCAAGTTCATTCGAAATTGAACTCAACTGGTCGTGGTCCGTGTGCTCCTCTGATTATGTACCCTTCTATTCCGTTGATGCTGCCCCAACTGGCTTCTTTGAGATATCGGGTTGATACATTTCTGATTCCTCATTGTGGAATCTCGTAGGAGTGGAATCCCTCTCGGATCCAAAGTTCTCTTGTGGATACTCGCGCCACGATGGTAGATCTTGGTCTTAATGTTACACTTCGGTAAGTGTGGGCCTTGCTTTAGGCAATGATATGACGTGAGTACTCAGCTTCACAACTCTTGAAGTCAAACATGGGACCTGATATCCTAACACGTTGACATCTTGCAACTGGGAAGGCCTCTTGGTAAGCCTTATGCAGTGTGTCCCTCTCTTGGCCTTTCAATGCTTCAGGCGTTCCAGGACAGGATCTAGAAACCGATGATTCAAGAAGACCAAGATAGCGACTCTTGGTCTTCCCGCACTACTATTTATACACAACAATAGAGGGCTTTAAAGCGCCTCCTGAATGATATCGACCTATAGCAATACTAGCTCGAACCCTAGTACCGCTATCCTAGTAATTAGTAAGGTAGCATGTGATACTACTGCTGACTGATAACACGTGAAAGTAAAGTCCCTGACTAATGTGCAAAATCACAAGCCTACTACCATAGTCAGAACCTAGTAGTAAGCGCAAAAGTCCAGTCCATGACACTTCACGTGTGAAGGCAGGTTGAAGTCTATTTGGGCCAGCGTGACTTGAAGGATCCACTGCTTGCCCTGTTGTCATATTGAGAAAGTCATCTCTACATTCGACTTACACTGCGCTCACCACTCTCTCTCTCTCACCTCAGAAATTCGTTCAAGTCGAACGAATGCCATGGCAAGGTGTAACAGCACCCCCCTTATGCACCTCTGCCCTTGTTAACATGCAAACGGGAGGGTGGCACAGGCCCCATTTGAGCTGCAACAGGGCATGCACAGGACAACCCCCCTCCCCCCTTTGCACCCTGTCCTCATTCACACATGGGCAGGGAGAGGGCGGTGTGGGAAGGGGGGAGGGTGTCGTGATCCGGCTCACCACGGACTTATTTTCTCTTTTACTATATCGCTTTGACTCATTCATGCTTCCCCTTGGAGTACTAACTTGTTAACTCATTACTATGTACGCCCCCTTACTCCGATTCTCCCTCTTCTCTTTTCCCCTTTCGCACTTCCTATTGTTCCCTATTCCACCCTTTCCCCATTCGCGTTGTCCTTTGTTCCCTATTATAGTATCCCCTTCACGGGACGGACACGGAGTAGCTACATATATAAGCTCGACCACTTGTGTGCTTATTCCTTAGTCTTGTCTTCATTTATTATACTAGCGAATACCAGACTTGTTTACTCCTCTACTGTGTGCTCTCTTCTCGTCGTCTCATCACCACTGTCGGCCTTCCCTTAGTTGGGAGCCACCTCGAAGCTTTGCGCTTGTGCTATAACAACGCGCACACACAGACCCTAAGTCGCTCAACTTAGTCCCTCGTACTTCGGCCGTCTGACCGAAGTTCCTTGTACCTCGTCACTAAGTCCATCGACTTACCCTCCGAACCCTCGCTCCTTGGTCGTCCCTCGCGGACCTTCGTCTCTTAGAACTCCCTCGGCCTTGGTTACTATTTACCAAGCACCTCGTCCTTGTACCCTGTCCTTGCCCCTCGTACCCTCGGTGCACGTCGCACAGTAAGGCCCCGCTAGGCCTTAACATAAGACAAGACTCTTCTACCTTGTTGCAGTAACTCCGCTTGCTGCTCCCCCGTACCTACCGACCCACAGCACCCTGAAAACACCGTGGCTAGTCTATTCATCACCTTAGACCCCGTTCACCCCACCAGAGTACCCCGTCACCTCAGAGCAGACCTCCCTGCCCACATCGTTGGCTCCGCCTACTGGACTACTTTCCCTAGCGATCCACAAGGAGGATATTACCTTAATCACGATGGAAAAGCAGTTCCGGTTGAATTCATCAACCACCATTGGTACCCACTCACCAGAGAAGGCGCAAACTTCTTCGCCTCTCTAGCACACGCTGTCCCAGCAGACCCAGCAGACCACGACCTAGGACTTGGTTGGTATTTACCCACCGATCCCAATAACCCAGACAACGCACTCCCCACCATCGAACCACCGGCTCTTCCCTCTATTCCACGCGTCCCCACTCCTGTCACAGCACCCAATACCACCCCTCCACCGGTGCCACCCACAACCACCGCACCAATCACAGTTCCTACCACCATGACCACCCGCACCATCACATCGGGAGCACTCCGATCCGTCGCTCCAAACACCTTCACAGGTGACCGCACCCTCAGCAGCACCTTCCTCAGCCAGTTCCATCGTTACTGGGCCCTCAATGACAATATCGACATCATGGCGCAACCTTACCTACGCGTCCTCACTGCCCTGTCTTACATCCAGGGACCCCTCGTCGCTGATTGGGTGGAAGCCCAAGAAAAAGGCCTCATCGCTAAAGTCAAACACGCTACCACCCCCATCGCCCGCACTGACGAAGTTTTATGGGACGCCTTTGAGGCTGACTTCAAGAGTGCCTGGGCCGACTCCACCCGCACCCAATCGGCCTATCAGAAACTTATGAACCTTCGCATGAAGGACCTCGACATTGACACCTACATCGCCACCTTTGAGCGGCTCACCACTGCTGCTGAATGGGAACCCACTGCCAAAGGCACCATCGCCCAGTTCAAAGCTGGACTCGAAGAGTCCATTCACCGTCGTGTCCTCTACAGGGATACCTGGCCTGTCACCATGGATGAGTGGAAGAGTGCAGCACGAAGAGAAGTAGAATGAACGCGCGAGCTGCGCAACTCTAACCTCCTCCTCAGCAAGAAAAGAATCCCGTTCCAGTCTACCTCGCACACCACACAACCCCGTCACACCCAGTCCCACAACCATGGCGTCGTCCCCATGGACGTAGATACCACCACCAGCACCCCCCAAAAACTCAAGAAGCTCACCCCAGAAGAACGTGAGAAGCTAGCAAAAGAAGGACGCTGCTTCCGTTGTCGTCGTCAGGGGCACATGTCCCGCGAATGCCCCCAGCGCCAGAGCACTTCCAGTGCTCGTACCACCTCCACTTCGTCCACCACTGCACCCTCCACCACCGCTTCCACCACCGCTTCCACCACTCCCTCTACCAGTGTCCCCAAGAAAACCAAGGCTCAACAGATTGCGGCTATTATAGCCAGCATGACTGAAGAAGAGCGAGGAGAATACCTGGACGACCAGGATTTTCACGATGCCGAACTCTAACAGCCGAGAGCAAGGCAACCATTAGCACCATGTATAGTACGAAGAACGATTCAATGACAATCCCCGTTCAAATTTACATGTGGCACAGAAAGGCTGAAGTAGAAGTCCTCCTTGATAGTGGGGCAACCAACAATTTCATCGACACTCGCACCGTCTCAAAGTTACACCTTGGGACACAAGAACTACGCACCCCCCACCTCGTCCACAACGTGGACAGAACCCTCAACCAAGCAGGCTCCATTACCCACCTCACCTACCTCGTCATCAACCAAGGGGCACAAGCAGTAAGAATGCCCTTATACATCGCCAACCTCGGACACGACCGCCTCATCCTAGGTCACCCATGGTTTAAACGATTCAACCCCAGAATCGACTGGACCACCAACACCCTCGAAGGAGGGGACCTCGCACTACACTCCGTCTCTTATCACAAACGCGTCCACCCCCAGATCAACAGCATCGCTCAGAAATGGGCTGAGAAGGCTATCGCTTCTAAAACCCCACCAGTAACCGACATTCCCTCCGAGTACCAGCGCCATGCCACAGTCTTCTCCGAGAAAGCTGCACAACGCTTCCCCCCTGCCAGAGAAGATGACCATGCCATCACCCTCAAGCCAGACGCTCCCGCCACCATCAATTGCAAGGTATACCCCCTCACCCCGGTCGAAGAAGAAGTCACCAAGGAGTTCATTAAGGAACACTTGGAGAAAGGCTAAATCGTCGAATCTAACTCCCCCTATGCCTCCTCTTTCTTCTTCGTGAAAAAGAAGGATGGCAAGCTACGCCCTACTCAAGACTACAAACCCCTTAACTCATGGACCATCCGCGACATGTACCCTCTCCCACTGATTAACACCATCCTCGAACAGCTCCAGGGGAAGAAGATCTTCACCAAGTTCGATATCCGCTGGGGCTATAACAATATCCGCATCAAAGAAGAAGATCAATGGAAAGCCGCATTCAAAACACCCTTCGGCCTCTTCCAACCTCGTGTCATGTTCTTCGGCCTCACCAATTCCCCCGCTACCTTCTCCCGCACCATGAACCGCATGTTCCGCCACCTCAAGGACAAATACCCCAAGGAACTCTTCATCTACATGGACGACATCCTCATCGCTACTCATGACAACCTATCACGCCACCGCACCATTGTCCATGAAGTCCTTGACCTCCTAGAAGTCGAATCTTACTTCCTCAAACCCTCCAAGTGCGCCTTCGAACAACCCCACATCGAATACCTCGGCATCATCGTAGATGGTGACCAGATCAAGATTGACCCTGTCAAAGCAGATGGCCTCCGTGACTGGCCACGCGACCTCAAAACCCTCAAAGAAGTCAGAAGCACATTGGGTGTCCTAGGATACCAACGCCCCTTCATCCCGAACTTTGCCAACATTGCCCGCCCCATTACTGCACTCCTGAAGAAGGAGACCCCATTCCGATGGACTCCCGAATGTCACCACGCCCTCGACACCCTCATCTCCCACGTACTCTCCGATCCTGCCCTTTCCCAGCCAGACATGTCTAAACCCTTCCAACTAGAAGTCGATGCCTCCGCATTCGCCACTGGGGCGATCCTTTCTCAGAAGGACCATAGGGGGAAATCCCGTGCCATCGGCTTCCACTCAAAGACGTTCACTGAGGCAGAACGGAACTATGATATCCATGACAGAGAACTCCTGGCCATCGTTCGTGGCCTGGAGAACTGGCGTCACCTCCTAGCGGGATCCCCCCATCCCATCACCGTCCTCACTGATCACAAGAACCTCCAATACTACCGTAACCCCCAGCGCATTAACCGTCGCGTCGCCAGATACCTCCCCAAACTGGCAGACTACCATTTCACCCTTGTTCACCAGCCTGGAGCCTCCAACAAGGCTGACGCTCTTTCCAGGCGCCCTGACTTCTATGATGGTTCAGCGGACAATGACCAGGTCACTGTCCTCCCCCCTTTGCTCTTTGTCAATGCTGCCCTCTCCTCCTCCCTTGATGATCGTGCATGAGCCCACCAACTCAAACAGCCAGACCTTCTCTCTAGATGGACGCTCTCTCACAACCTCACTCAGAAGGAGGGCTTTCTCTGGAACGGCTCACGCCTTGTCATTGTGGAAAATGACAATCTAAGGAGGGGGGTAATTTCCCTATATCACGACTCTCTCACAGCCGGACACCCCGGAATTTCCAAGACCCTTTGGGCTATTTCACGCGATTACTGGTGGCCAAACATGAAAATCTCCATCACCAATTACATCAAGGGCTGCGCCACCTGTCAATCACGCAAAAATAACCCTACCAACCCAAAGCCACCGCTCTACCCCATTGCCACAGACCCCCATTCCCTTCCTTTCGAAACTATTGCCCTGGACTTCATTACAAAGCTCCCCCTATCCTCCAACTACGATACTATACTTACAATTACGGACCACGACTGCTCCAAAGCCTCCATATTCATCCCCTGCAACGAAACCATAGACGCTGAAAAAACAGCATTACTTTACGCTACTTACGTACTCCCTTATTACGGACTTCCCAAACGCATCATTTCAGACAGAGACCCTTGTTTCACTTCCGCATTTACCAAAGAACTTTGCAAATTACTACACATCGATCAGAACATTAGTACCGCTTACCACCCCCAAACTGACGGCCAATCGGAACGCACTAACCAATGGCTGGAACAGTATCTCCGCATCTTCACCAATTACAAACAGGACGACTGGGCGTCCTGGCTCCCCCTTGCACAATTTGCACACAACTCCTGGCCCAGTTCTACCACCAAGAAGACCCCCTTTGACCTTCTCATGGGACACACCCCACACGTTCACCAAACCTTCCGCTTCTCCACTGTCCCCTCTGTTGACCAGCGCATGCAGCAGATAAAAGAAGCACGCCAGCAGGCACAAGATGCTATCAAGCGCTCACAGGACCTCATGACTAGGTCCCACACTCGTTTCACCCCTTACTGTGTCGGAGATAGAGTCTGGCTCGAGGCCAGGAACCTTCACACCACCCATCCATCGGCCAAACTATCCCCAAGGCGTTACGGCCCCTTCCTAGTCACCGCTGCCATTTCACACACCTCTTACCGTCTCAAGCTCCCTCCGCAATGGAAGATACATAACGTCTTCCATGCTTCCCTTCTCACCCCTTTCAAGGAAACACCCGAGCATGGTCCGAACTTTACGGAACCTTCTCCTGACCTGATTGATGGAGAACCGGAGTGGGAAGTGGAGCAAATTCTAGGGTCACAACGCAGGCGCAATCAACTGCAATATTTGGTCAGATGGAAGGGCTTCTCCGAGGCCCATGACTCATGGGAACCCTCAGCTCATGTCACGGATCGGACTTTACGCTTACTACTAGGTTCTGACTACAGTAGTAGGCTCGTGATTCTTACATTAGTCAGGGACTCATATTTCACGTGTTATCAGTCAGCAGTAGTATCACATGGTACTTTAGCAGCTGATTACTAGGATAGCGATACTAGGGTTCGAGCTAGATACGCTATAGGCCAACATCATTCGGGAGGCGCTTTAAAGCCCTCCACCATCGTGTATAAGTAGTAGTCGCAGAAGACCAAGGATCGCCATCTTGGTCTTCTTGAATCATCGGTTTCCAAGTCCTCACTAGTCTGCCTCACGAAGGAGGAAGAGCACTGCATAAGGCTTATCTTGAAGACGCCTTCCCAGTTGCAACGATCGTTCGACGTGTTGAGACCGAAAGCTCCACATTCGACTTAGTGGAATTCCAAGCTGAGTACTCGCGTCTCGCCATCGCCTAAAGCAAGGCCCACGCTTACCGAAGCGTAACATTAAGACCAAGATCTCACCATCGTGGCGCGAGTATCTACAAGAGAACTTTGGGTCCAAGAAGGATTCCGATCCTACGAGATTCCACGAAGAGGAATCAGAAACGTACCCGTCCGATATCTCAAACAAGCCAGCTGGGGGAGTATCAACGGAGTAGAAGGATACCTGATCAGAGGGACACACGGACCACGACCAGTTGAGTTCAATTTCGAACGAACTTGCTGGTGCAGAGTCGACCGAGAAGACGACGAGTGGAGGGTCATCGACACTCTACCATCTAGATACGGGTGCGACATCTACGAAGAAGAAGTAGTCGCAAGAAACGACTGGGGACCCATCGACGGAGAAAATCAAAGCTTCTCCGCACCCTCGGAAGATCCAGCAACTTCAGATAGCGAGTCAGACGAAGAACCAGTTCAAGCCCTGGAGCCATTAGAACCAGAGTTCATAGAAAGAGCTGAGCAAATCACCATTCACCCACCAATGGCTACACTAACAGAAACATGAGAGGTTACACTCCCCATCAACCCAGAAACGGGACATGTAATGACAGCGGATGATGCCGCTCTATTCCGAGCAATCGGACCAGACCAACCAGACCCCCCGTCAGGAGGCGGAGGATCCCCGGGACCGGCCAGAGGACCACCGGGAGGGGGACCGCCAGGAGGAGGACCACCGGGAGGAGGACTACCCGGAGGGGGAGTATTCGGAGCAGGACCAGTCGGAATACCAGGAGGACACCACTCCGACAAATTCGCGGGGAATGCTCCAGAAATATTCAGAGGGGATCGGCATAGGACCGAAGAATTCCTTACCCAATGGGAATTGTACTGGGGAATTAACAACAACAACCCCATCATGGCCAACGCATACAGACGAGCTATGTTGTTTCTCACATACATCCAGGGGAAAGATGTTAACAACTGGATCACGGAGACCAGCAGATGGCTCAACCGACAAGTCAGCGCCGGGATCGCTGATAACGATCCACGTCTATGGATCGAAATAATAACGGCCTTCAACAGGCGGTTTTCAAACACGCTAGAAAAGGAGCAAGCCCAAGCAATGCTCAAAAGAGGAATCAAGATGACCGGGGGAGACATCGACGCGTACGTCACACAGTTCGAGCAACTAGCGCGGCAAGCTGATTACCGACTGGACTCTCCACTCACAATGGATTTATTCACGGACAGCCTACCGCAAGACCTATACGAAAAGGCGTACACCTACGATAACCCACAAACCTTCCAAGAGTGGAAAGAAGCGGTTATCAGAAGGCAACAACAATACATACACATGAAGGCTCGACTGGAGCAACATCGAGGCCTCACGAATTCGGGAAGGCAACAAGTAAACAGCAACAGCAACAGCAACAGAGGCGGATGGGGAAATACCCGCAACATCGGGTGGGGGCCACCCCGCAACATCCTCAGAGACCCAAACGCCATGGACACATCAGCCGACCGAGTACGAGGGAGGCTCACGGGCGCCGAAGAAATACAAGGAAATTGGGACCGAACGCATCCCAGAAACCCACCAAGAGGAGGGTTTATAGGACGAGGACGAGGAGGGCGGCGCGACATGAGGGAAGTCACTTGCTACACTTGTGGACAGAAGGGGCATTTCAGTCGTAATTGCCCGCAGCACGCCTACAACCAACCGAGCAACACCAGAAGGACAGACACCGGGCCGTACGAACCCGAACAAGTACAAGTGGCAAGGGCGGAAACCGCGCAACAACGAGCGGATACCTGGATGAAAGGGGTAGCAGCCGAAGAAGACAAGGTCAAAGACCTCATACTACAAGACTTGTGGAAGAGGGAGGATTTTCGAAGCGCCTGAACCTGTCGGCCTGGGTAAGGGCAGTAAAATGTAATTCTGTGATCATAACTCGCTACCGTTCTATGAGAATTCCAGTATCGATTCGCACGAATTACGCCATGGCCGATATCAGAGCATTAGTGGACTCCGGAGCCACTGATAATTTCCTACGTCCCGCTTTTGTAAAGCGGATGGGAATCGGGATGAAACCGCTGGAAAGACCCAAAAAGATATGGAATATCGACAATACCGAGAACAGAGCAGGACTCATCACTCACTATGTAGATCTGGACGTACAAACAAAGGGAATCCACAAAGAAATGAGATTCCTCATAACCGATATAGGCAACGAAGACATTGTCTTCGGTTATCCGTGGCTGGCCACGTACGAACCAACCTTCAGCTGGAGACACGCAGTTATCAAGGAAGATGCACTACCGGTGGTACTACGGACGGTCAACCCTCGAATCCACAGAATGCGACCTACCATCGCAACCATCACGACCGAAGAAAAAGAAGACATTGTACGACAACTCGAAGACGAAGGATCCGTGCAGGGGAGGATCACGTCCACCGAGCTAGCAATCAACGCAAAGCAATATACTACCAAAGCTGAGTTACCATCCTGTTACAATAAATATAATCGACTATTCAACGAAGAAGCATCACACCGCTTCCCACCAACACGGGTATGGGACCACGAAATACAGTTCAAGAAAGGAACCCCCGAAGCCATAGACTGCAAAGTCTATCCACTAACACAGGAGGAAGACACGGCCCTTAAAGCCTTCCTAACGGAACAACTCGACAAAGGATACATACGGCCCTCAAAGTCCCCCTATGCATCACCATTCTTCTTTGTCAAGAAGAAAGATGGAAAACTACGCCCCATACAAGATTATCGACGGATTAATGCCTACACCATACGCAACCAGTATCCTTTACCCCTCATATCCGATCTAATCACGGACCTCAGCAACGCCCACATATACACCAAACTCGACGTTAGGTGGGGTTACAACAATATACGTATCAAAGAGGGAGACGAGGAAAAAGCGGCTTTCAAAACAAGATACGGATTATTCGAACCCACAGTTATGTTTTTCGGACTGACCAACTCACCCACAACGTTCCAGACGATGATGAACCACATATGTCGAGACGTCATAGCCAAACATGAACTACGGGGGACCACAATACGAGTATATATGGACGACATTGGGATAGCAACATGGGTAGGACATAACATGGCAGATCACATAGCGGCAGTTCAAGACATATTGGAGATCTTGGCAAAACACGACCTCTACTACAAATTGGAGAAGTGTTTGTTCCATGCACCTCGAATGGATTACCTGGGGGTAATCCTTGAAAAGGGGGTGACACGCATGGACCCCGTCAAAATTTCCGGTATCAAAGATTGGCCAACCCCTACAAAGGTCAAAGACGTCCGATCGTTCCTGGGCTTTTGCAACTTTTATCGCGCATTCATTCGAAACTTTTCACACCATGCAAAACCCCTGAACCAACTAACCAAGAAAGGAGCTGAGTGGAAGTGGACAGGAACAGAACACGACGCGTTCAACAACCTCAAGAAGCTCGTCACATCAGACCCGGTACTGGCCCACCCGCAGTTAAGTAAACCATTCGAACTAGAAGTTGATGCTTCAGGATTCGCAATAGGAGCGGTACTACTACAACGACAAGACGACGGTAAACGACACCCAATCAGCTACTTCTCCACCACCCTCAACGAAGCTGAGAGGAATTACGACATTTACGACCTGGAATTACTAGCAATTGTAAGAGCGTTCCGACACTGGCGACCCCTATTGGCAGGATCACCGCATAAAACGAAAGTTTTCTCCGACCACATGAACCTGCAGTACTGGAGAAGCCCCCAGAAAATAAGCTGAAGGGTCGCCAGGGAAGTACTCGAATTATCGGAATACGACTTTGAAATTCATCACATCAAAGGAACCGCGAATGGAAGGGCGGACGCTCTGTCAAGACGACCAGACTACGACCAAGGGGAAGAAGATAACCGGGACATCACAGTGTTACCGGACAAGATGTTCATATGAGGGGCTCGAATAGAACACATGCAAACAAATGAAGATAGCCTCACACACGACGACACCACACTGCCAGACCCAGTATACGAACAAAGAGAATCCATCCTCATGCCTTGGGTAGATGCGCACCAGCTCAAGAAGATAGAAGGCACCTGGTATAAAGACGGACGCCGGGTAGTCACCGGGGGGGTCCACGATAAGCGACGCATACTCCATGATCATCATGACCTGCCAGCTCACGGACATCCAGGAATCAAACGAACCACACAACTTGTAGGGTGTGCTTACTGGTGGCCCGGAATGGCCAAAGATGCATTGGAGTACGTGAAAGGATGTGCCGAATGCCAACGCATCAAAGTGCAACACAAGCGCGACAAAGCCCCTCTTAATCCCATCTACCCAAAACCGGAAGCGCTACCCTTCGAAACCATCGCACTCGATTTCATAACTAAGTTACCACGCTCACAAGGATACGACACTATACTGACTGTAACAGACCACGATTGCAGTAAAGCGGTGGTGTTCATACCATGTAATGAAGAGATCAGCGCAGAAGAAGTTGCAGTCCTCTACCTAAAGCACGTATTCACACGGTTCGGACTTCCCTCAAAGATCATAAGTGATCGGGACCCACGGTTTGCAAGCCGATTCACCAGGGAATTGTGCAAAGTATTGGGCATCAAACAGAATATTTCCACCGCATATCACCCACGAACGGATGGCCAGTCTGAAAGGACGAACCAATGGGTGGAACAATACCTCCGTTTCTGGACCAACGAGAGGCAAGACAATTGGTGCGGATACTTGCCACTCGCAGAATTCGCTCATAATAACTGGCCACATGAATACACACGAAAATCCCCTTTTAACCTCCTCATGGGGTATAACCCGTGAGCTGATTGGACGGATAAACCATCACCCATTCCCCAAGTCACCCTCAGGGCGGAACAGTTCCGAGAAGCACGGAAACATGCTCAGGAACTAATTCTTAAGGCACAGCAGTCATGGGTCAAAGCCAAGAATGGTCCAAAGTTCCAGACGGGGGACCTCGTGTGGCTAGAAGGACGCCACCTACGTACTCATCAACCAACGGCCAAACTCGCTCCCCGGAGACATGGTCCCTTCACGATAGAACAGGTGATGTCCCCTGTCAATTACCGGCTCAACCTTCCCCCGCAATGGAAAATTCACACAGTGTTCCATGTGGATCTTCTCACCAAATACCACGAGACCCCACTTCATGGGAAGAATTATCAACGGCCGCCACCCGATTTGATAGATGGTGAAGAAGAATACGAAATTGAGAAAGTTCTAGACGAACGGCAATTTGGCAGAGGACAGAAGAAGCAATACCTAGTCAAATGGAAGGGCTACCCCGACTCGGAAAACCAGTGGGTCAACCGGGAAGACCTATTCGCCGACGAAGCTCTGGCGGAGTATCAAAATTCGAAGACCGCCCCACAAGCAGTTATAAGGAGTGGGAGAGTCTGCGAAAATAACCCATCATCTTCTCCCATCACAACCACCATCCTAGTCCCCACACAACCTATGCCATTCACTCCCAATGCCGCCTTATCGACGTCTCCGTACTACCTCAGAACCCCCGAGAGGATTTTTGCCGTCGAGCTGGAGGAAGAGCGGGCATCAACAGCCCCTGTCGATGGGACGGAGGTCGTCGTGGTTGAAGGAGACGGAGCCGGGCCCGAGGGGCCCATCACCCGAGCTGAGTTCCATAGTACCCTCGCCCAGTTCCCCGCTCAAGGAAGGGGCACCAACAGCGCTCGGCTGTCCCCCGACATCGACGGGCAGCCATCCCTGTGGCACATCCTCCACGCCGACACCGGACTCCCCATCGCCGACCGACCTTTCACCACCGCGGAAGTCGACGACTTTCGCCGAGCTCTCGACCGTGGTGAAGACGTCAGAGCTCGCCAAGCAGCGGTACGAAGCGGCGATGAAGCCGAAGAAGTCGTGGAAGGAGGTGACCGATGACTGGAGGGACGAACAGCTACAAATAGCCCAACGCCAGATGAGGGAGATGAGAGAGAGGAGGGAGAAGTCACGGACAGCGAGGATGAGAGTTACCCCGCTGAGCACCCCCACATTCACTATGGCCGAGAAACTAATGTACCACCTCATACAACCCGACACGCCCTCGCCACCGACGGGACCCCTCTGTACCGGGGTCATATCCGTCCCCAACTCGCCGACCGAGCCGTCGGCTCCGTCGCCAACGCCCGCGCACCATACGGGTTCCGGATCAATAGGGGATCCGATTACATTCACTTCCCCATCACCACCCCCGACGGCGTGACGTGCCCAGCCAAATACGTCCAAGCCATCATGAGCAACGATCCCATCGTGCTCGGCTTGATCGACGCGTCCGACAGGGTGTTCCCGAAACCCCTGTATGCGGCACCCCAGTACGTGGTGCACCCTTCCTCCCACCTCAGGTACGCTCAAGAGGACCTGATCATCTTCAACGGGGGGTACGACGACGCCGCGGCCATCAACCGAGCCGTCCTTGAGTGCAAGGACGTAAGTCTCGTCGCCGAGATCCGACGCTACCGGGCGTTAGGGGCGGAGATGGGGCGATTAGAGGCGCGGATAGCGGAGTTACAAGACACGAGGGGGCGACTGGTGACGGACAAGGCCAGGTGCATCAGTAGGTTGGAATGGGCAAGGGCGATGCAGAGGATTGAAGACGTACGGGCAGGATGGATGGGACCGCCGGGGCTCCGTGGGTGTCGCTCCTGAAAAGGGGGTGATGTCACGGATCGGACTTTACGCTTACTACTAGGTTCTGACTACAGTAGTAGGCTCGTGATTCTTACATTAGTCAGGGACTCATATTTCACGTGTTATCAGTCAGCAGTAGTATCACATGGTACTTTAGCAGCTGATTACTAGGATAGCGATACTAGGGTTCGAGCTAGATACGCTATAGGCCAACATCATTCGGGAGGCGCTTTAAAGCCCTCCACCATCGTGTATAAGTAGTAGTCGCAGAAGACCAAGGATCGCCATCTTGGTCTTCTTGAATCATCGGTTTCCAAGTCCTCACTAGTCTGCCTCACGAAGGAGGAAGAGCACTGCATAAGGCTTATCTTGAAGACGCCTTCCCAGTTGCAACGATCGTTCGACGTGTTGAGACCGAAAGCTCCACATTCGACTTAGTGGAATTCCAAGCTGAGTACTCGCGTCTCGCCATCGCCTAAAGCAAGGCCCACGCTTACCGAAGCGTAACAGCTCATATTCATGCCGACCAACTTGTCACCAACTTCCATCAGCAAAATCCTAGCTCCATCCGCTCCCTCTGCGACGAACCATACTTAAACCTTGCCTTCTCCCCCACTCCGCTCATCATCCGTTCCCTCACTCTATCCCCCACCACTGCCACTACTGCCACTATGTCTGCCTCCCCTGCTACCACCAACGACCGCTCTCTGGCTGACCGCATCGGTTCACGTGCTGCATCCCCTATCCCTTCGGAGGGAACCTTCGGCGCTCCTGGGTCTCCTCTAGGCAACCCCCTCCCGCTAGCTGACCGCATCCAGTCTCCTGTTCCATCCCCTGAGCCTCTCCCTGTCCCCCCTCGCACCAACTCTCCTGCCTACCTCCGTCTCCACACCCCTGAGCCTCGTCGCCCCCTCACACCGTTCTCCCACTCTCCATCGCCTACCTCTTCTATCGACCTGGGTAATGACAGGTCCGATGACGACCCCCCTGCCGGATTCATGATCTATGACTCACGACGAGCCAACCACGCTCGTTACTCCTTCTCAATCACCGGGCTGGATGGCACCCCCAAGCGTCCCCATTACATTCGCTATGAATGGGACCGTGAGGGCCACAACCACTACGTCTTAGAACGCCGCAGGGACACTGGCCGCTACCAGGACTATGGAGCTCCCCTCGCCGCTGCCCCCTTCCACGGACCCCCTCCTGCCTACCCTGATAACGCCGACCTCTCCCCCTTCCACACCAACCACCCTGACAAGGAGGCCGTCGAAACTGGTCTAAGGGTCCTCAACGATGTTGGGGTCAATGCTGACATCGACAGGTACCGCTTCCTGGAAGAGGAGCATCGCGTCTTGCTGGAACGGGAGAGGGACTTAGCAGACGCTTGGAACGACTGAAGGAGGAGGTCAGGAGTTATCCGGCAGAGGCTGGTTACATCACAGGCGCGCATGCGCCTTCATCCTTATCTTATGGGGAACGCTTACATTCCTCACCCACGCTACACCAACGACACAATGGCGTCCTCTGGTATTCCCATCAGGGAGTATCTGGAGGACCAACACCCAGGAGGAGAGCGGTATACCCGCTTCCCCATGCCATGGCTTCATGACGAAGAGAAGCCTGGCGTGTCTCGCTGGATCCTGACCCAGGGTCACAAGTCCCATGCTTCCCAGAAGCCCCCCCTTCCCAATCCTCAGCCCGTCCGCCCCTCTGCCCTCAAGTGCACCAAGTGCCGCGTCCCCAACGTCACCCACTCCGCCAAGAACTGCCCCATGTGGCAGCGCTGCTTCTACTGCGACAACATGGGCCACCCAGCATACAAGTGCTTCTACCCGCACTCCAGGTGCTTCGATGGAGAGCGATGCCATGTTCCCCCCAAGCACAAACACTTCAAGGGTGGTTGTGAGTGGTATTTCAAAGCCTGGCAGTCCTTCTATGGGCACGACACTCACGACAACGACTACAACGCCTACGACAACGTCAATTGGGAGGCGGAGGACCGAGGTGATTGATGCGTGGAAGCATCTACCAAGAGCGGGGGTGATGTCGTGATCCGGCTCACCACGGACTTATTTTCTCTTTTACTATATCGCTTTGACTCATTCATGCTTCCCCTCGGAGTACTAACTTGTTGACTCATTACTATGTACGCCCCCTTACTCCGATTCTCCCTCTTCTCTTTTCCCCTTTCGCACTTCCTATTGTTCCCTATTCCACCCTTTCCCCATTCGCGTTGTCCTTTGTTCCCTATTATAGTATCCCCTTCACGGGACGGACACGGAGTAGCTACATATATAAGCTTGACCACTTGTGTGCTTATTCCTTAGTCTTGTCTTCATTTATTATACTAGCGAATACCAGACTTGTTTACTCCTCTACTGTGTGCTCTCTTCTTGTCGTCTCATCACCACTGTCGGCCTTCCCTTAGTTGGGAGCCACCTCGAAGCTTTGCGCTTGTGCTATAACAACGCGCACACACAGACCCTAAGTCGCTCGACTTAGTCCCTCGTACTTCGGCCATCTGACCGAAGTCCCTTGTACCTCGTCACTAAGTCCATCGACTTACCCTCCGAACCCTCGCTCCTTGGTCATCCCTTGCAGACCTTCGTCTCTTAGAACTCCCTCGGCCTTGGTTACTATTTACCAAGCACCTCGTCCTTGTACCCTGTCCTTGCCCCTCGTACCCTCGGTGCACGTCGCACAGTAAGGCCCCGCTAGGCCTTAACAGAGGGGGCTTGTCCTGCGTGTGCCCTGTTGCACCCTGCCTCTTTACATGCAGGTGGGGGGGCAGTGTGGGAAAGGGCATGCCCACCCCCCATTTGCACCACAACAGGGCATGCGTGGGACAAGCCCCCCTCCCCTTTGTGCCCCACCCCTTTCCTTGCACCAAATACAAACACGGGTCCACACAGGATGAGCCCCCCCCTCCCCCCCTTTGTGTCCCCTGCTCCAGTTTATATGCAAGCAGAGTGCACAGACGTGGAGAGGTACACCCTCTCCCCTTTTACCCCCCCCCTTTTTGTGTCCCCTGTTGTGCGCAAACCAGCAGGACATGACAGGGGAGATGTATGACCATGTGCCACCTTCCCCTAGCTAGATTGACTTGGAAAAAAATGTGTAAATTGTATTAGCTAATAAATATATTTTCTTTTGTTAAGTATGGACTTAAAAATTGTGTGTTTGTGCATTTGTAATTTTTGTATATTAGCTAATAGTAAAGAAATTCTTTGCTCGAGTAAGCAGTAAAAATGACGTTTGGGGCGGAGACAGAACTTTGATGTCGGTCCGAAGCGGTCCGCGGTGTGGAAATCATGCGGAAAGTACGCACCTGTTGTTGATGCACAGGATGAGTCACGTGTTGATCACGTGTTGTCACATGACGTGTTAGGGGTGAGCAGGGTCAGCTATAGAAAGGCGACATTTGCGACCTCGTTCATCAGTTCTTTTGTTCCTCTCTTGTCCCCATAAAAAAGCATCCCCGCCGCCGTTATTGTTGTACCACCCTTGTCCTCCACCGACCGTCATCCACCATGTCACTTTTGCTTCTTCTCGTCGATCACGAGTACAACGCCCTTGGAGACGAGTTCCCAGTTTTGATCTCTGACAGAGACAACGTACACGACTTGAAGGAGAAGGTCAAGGTGGAGAGGCAAAACAGCCTTGCCCACGTTGATACTGCAATGCTCACTGTGTGGGGATGCACGGACCCGACAGTTGATCTCGGCGATAATGACCGTCAAGTCAGCGAGGTCTTCTCCAACCAGGACGTCACAAACTCAAGGAGGAACAGACGATAGGAGGACTACAAATCCCGGCGCAAGAGACGCTGATTGTATTGGTGACAGTTCAGAACGAGGCTACTGGTACGTCACATATTTTTACCGCCATTGGCTGCGTTCTCATACAAGCATGGCCATCACGTTGAATGAAGATCGCCTACTTAACCACCGCCTCGCAGACGAAGTGGACTCAGAATATGAAGTTTGCTTCCTTAAAGCGCGCTCTTAAAGGGACTTCATTCAAGATGATCTCGACTTGAATGAAATTTTGGATGTGGAAGAGGAAAGAGTCCCCAAATTTGTCGAAGAGTATAAAAAGATGCTGGGCCGAAAGCGAAAAGTGGCTGATAAGTTGGTTGTTTTCGTATCTTTTCATGTTTCCAACTCCTGATGGATGAGATCAGCTGGGAGAAGCAGCCGAAATGGTTGTATGTGAAGCGACTCGCAATGAGTATTTTACTCGTTTGACGGAGGATGACTTTGGGCCCGTTCCCATTGTCAACCAACGCGAGTGTTCCCATGTTTGCTACATTTCGTCTGCCAGTTGGGCGAGGTTGTGGCGCTCTAATGTCAGGTTCTTCAAAGAAGCCGATGCGAATATGCTTTTTTTCTATGCAATCGAGGATCATTTTGACTCACTCAGGACGGAAAAATTTGCCGTTAAACTGTGAGTCAGCGCATTTTTAATCTCTTGTTAAGCTAACATCCTCGAACAGCGGCCAACAATCGTGGCCGTTCTCGCTTGTCGTCCAAGTCGAGGACGAGTATTACTCGTACAAGCCTAAAAGCGATTTCCTTGTTCTGAAGTCTGGTCTTCCACGAGTGGCAGTGGAAGTTAATTCGATTGAACCGGATAGAACCCTTGCGGGCCTACATCGCCTGATGCTTCAGGGAGCCAGCGTCGTCCGATTCGCGAACACATTCCTGGATACGTACAAGAATAAGAAGAATTTCGTTTTTGTGGCCATATTCGTCCGCGGGGTCGGAGTGGCAGACCGCTACATTCTTTATCAGAAAGAGGGTTTCGAGAAGGTAGGCACATGTGCTTTGTGTATCATTGAAATCCTATGCTGAATCGCCGTAGGTTTATTGCAAGAGACGAAATCTTGAAATTAAAGACGAACGCAGGCGCGCTAGATTTGCACTCGAACTATACAATCTCTCTTCTGTATTGGATAATGAAAGCCAGAGCGAAGACCCTACAGAAAATGTCAAGAAGCTCACGGCCCATGTCGAGTATCTTAAGAGGAAGTACAAACTACCGACGTTCACTGGCAAATCTGAGCGTCCTACCAGCGATGATGGGGGGAACCAACCTGGACCCAGTGTTCGTCTGAAGGGTGACGGTGGAGGCGCAATTGAACAGCTCGAAGCCTGCGGATATGAAGTGGTACCGGATATCTTTGAGACGGACGGCGGCACTTGGGAATTGCTCTCCAAGGTGCAGTACTGAGACCATTTCTCG
The DNA here is from genome assembly GCA_951394315.1 of Lactarius evosmus. Classification (NCBI taxonomy): domain Eukaryota; kingdom Fungi; phylum Basidiomycota; class Agaricomycetes; order Russulales; family Russulaceae; genus Lactarius; species Lactarius evosmus. Next base: position 832,492 of record OX596129.1, on the reverse strand, counting down.
ATCCATGATTCGCACTGACTATTGTCTTGCAGCCACCACCCCATATCCGCACGGTCTATCGACAGGGCGATCCAAACAAGACCAAATTGATTGCAAAGCACGTCCGCGAGGGATCGAACGAGCTGGACATCCTCAAGTATCTCCAAACGATACGGCCTCAGTCTCCGCATGTTATCTCGTTGATTGAAACTATCCCCCCTATCACCAGAGAGTGGCTCATTCTACCAAAGTTGCGCTCCCTCTGCGACGAACGATTCATGAGCAGTGGCGGCGTCCGCGGTCGTGACCAGCTCGGCTGGGGCCTCATAAAGGGGCTCGCATATCTTCACGAGCACAAAGTAGCACATCGAGACGTCAAGCCGTCCAACCTTGTCTGTGATAACGTTTTTCGCTTGCAAATAATCGACTTTGACGTAGCTATCGTGCTTCAAGAAGACGACACGGAAATTTACGAATATCGCGGCACCAAGGACTGGACAGCTCCTGAAATGGGAGAGCAAGATGGACCAACGCCGATGTATAGCCCCATCAAGGCCGATAGGTGGTCATGTGGGTGTGTTCTCCTACGTCATATCATGGTCGGGAAAGGAGACAACCGCCTGTCGAAGTTTGCTGACCAGCTGATGGCGAACAATCCCCAGCAGCGACCGTCGCTGCTTGAATGGGACAAGTGGTTTGCCCCCCCGTTCTCCGACGTGGCCATCGTACTTAAAGACGGCGGGAAAGAGGCGTCCCGACCCCGGCAATACACGGTAGAAGTCAATGGTGAAAGTATGAAACCACCAGCTACGAAGAAGCCCAGGCTGGCAGTGAATGAGTGAGATGTTCGACCAGAACTGTACGGATTACAGGCATCTCGACAGACGGGTGAAGTCTTCTAATATCCTATTGATGCATTAGCAAGTGTATTGTGATACGTGGTTGTGTACGTGGTGTCTGCACACCGTTCGCCGTCGACACACGCCTGTGGTGTGTATAAGTCCACGCGATCGGATGAAACCGCAACGCACGAATCCGATGCTACCCAAGTCGTCTGGAAGACCGTCAACCAACAGTCCTGCTCAGATGAGAACCACGCAGCGTCTACCGGCTCATTCACAAGGTGGGCCAATATGACATGTTCAAGTTAGTAACATGGAACACGGTGAGGGGAAATGGTACCCTCATCTAAACATCCCAGCTCGACGCGTGGGGCCATACCTTATCCCGCTTACACCAGACCAGCCACCAGACCCCGGTCGCATCATCAAAGTTTGCAGGATAATGAGCACGACGGAGATAAATTTCGCTGCTGCTGTCACTCTTCCCGTAATACTGGTCACCATTGCGGATCCCTTAGGGGGAAGGAGAAGTAGACTCAAAAATCAAAGACTCGGATATATACTCGACGACTTACTGAAAGGGTTGGTCGTGCAGGGCCAGAGTGGGCATTCATTGCAAAGAGTGGAGACCACGACACTGCAGAGCACACGCCGCATTGTACTTATGCAGAACTTTCGAATCGAAAGCGACAAACATCCCCATGTTCGAATGTCGTGGTTAGTTGTACACTAGTTGTCTCAGTCTAACTCGCGCGATTCGAGTGATCCGCATGATCCAAACCCTGGCTGTGTGCATGTGCCAAATTAGACTCATAACCAGCCGTTCGAATGAGGGATAAGGCTGATGAGGGGTCATGTAGAAACTGGAGGGTCCTTGATTCTATGACTAGTGTAGCTGAGTCTGAAAAGGGGGGGCGTACTACGCCATTCATTGACACACAGAATTATCTTAACATCTCCCGACGTACATTAGATATACCAATCACGCAATATCTACAAACCAGGTCGCGTCAGACGACAAACTGAAGAAAAAAGGAGTCGCACTGCGTACCAAAGACCGAACTGCCTTGTCCCGCACCATCTTCTGGCGACCTTGCCACTAACGCGGATGAAGACTTCTTCAACTCCACGATTTCCGATGTGGGCCGCAAGTGGGGGGCAAGAGCAAACGTCATGACTGGGGATCTAGCTACAGCTCCATGCCCCTCGCGGATGGAGATCCGATTATTTAAAGAGACTAGGAGCGTATTAGAATACCTGCGCCGGCACCCTCTACCAGTCAGCCTCTGTGTGAGAAAACCACAAGTTGATGATATTCTCTCACAGTTTTCCAAGGATGGCAATTCTGTGATGTGGCGCTTCAGTTTCATATACGCGAAACACGGATGGACATAGCAGGATAAGCAGGGACGTACGGGCAGGTGTGCCACATTTTTTCCTACGTAAAGGTAGCGTGATCAGTCGTCGAACGTGCGGAATTTACAATCACCCACGGGAAATATGGCAACCACCAGGAGCGACACGATCCCCACAGTTGCTGAATGCAAACGATTGAATGAAGTAGCGCACCAATCCATACAGTTAGCTTACTGGTCAATATGTTGGTCTCGATTGTCAGGCGAACAACTCTCGATAAGGGGTAATCACTAAAGTAGCCATCTCCTGCTCTGTGCCGTCGCGCTAGCTGCAGGGGTGACGAAGAGCAAAAATAAATCAGTACGAACGCCGTATAAGCAATGAGACAAGGGGTTTACATGAAAAAGCATCAAGCCAGCGATGAGAGTGTCAGACGCGGCATTCCCGCTGAGCCAAGCCTGTAAGGGTCATTGCCGTTAGCGAAGCGAAGGGAGCAGGTAGCCTGTGGACCTGGTGGCCCTACCAAGGTGAAGTTCTTTAGCGTTTCGTTACTGGCAAATTTATCGAGAACATGCGTCTACAAATGTGAGCCAAATTGGAAATAGCTTGGGATAGACAAAACTTACATAGACACCCGCAGAAAACCCGACTACTGCGGCAACAGTAGAGCACTGAGAGGTAAGAAAGTGAAGTATGGGCACGAGACTGATTCGACCAACTCACAAGACAGACAATCAGACATAGAAACCGGGACCGTAACGACCTCCCGCTGAGTACCAAGATGCGATACACGAAAAATAATTGGACGATTAATGAAACTATGGACCCAATAATGGGCACGTCGAAGGGGGACAGGTAGGGAGCGAGGTGGTCCATATTGCCGAAGCCGGAGACGAACCAATAGTAGAGGTCCGCTCCACTGAGTGCTGTCTGCACTGTTTCCATCAAGAATAGGGAGTACACTGCGGAGGGTTTATTATCAGGACAGAGATTACAGCTCGTGAGGCGCCTGCGTAGTACATACCAAGTAGCTTAAGAAGTGTCCTGTTGCTCCTGGGAAATTATAGCTGTATACGTCTTCACCGCCAGAGTCGGATGAGTGCCGCGGACGGAATGACGGATAACAGGCCATGAGAAACTCACAGAGCTGAACTACAAGAACGCCATACAAGGTCCAGTTCCATAGGGCTCCCAGCATCTAAAGAGTGTGGAAGCGTAAACATCACCGTTACCCGTAAGACAAACTACCCGACCGCATACCATCGGGGCAGCGCAGCAGAAAGAGGGGTCAGAATCGCGCTGTATATCAGAACTAGCGCCATATACAATAATGCTTACATCTCTTCAATGTTTGGAGGGACGGGCAGAGACGACATGAACTGGAATTGGCTGACTGCAAAACAAAAGAATGGTGGTCAGAGTCGAGGACAGTGATCTAAACTGTTCAAGGGATGGGGACTGGAAAGGTCAGTGCTTATCTGGAAAATAGGACAATGTTTGAGAGTGGCGGGGGCACTGCTCGTCAGTATCTTCAAAAGGGACTCAGAGCGCCACCTGATTCCCCTAATACAGGGAATTGGTTTCCAAGTTTTTGGATCCAGCTCCAAACCATACAATGTGCAGAGAGTCCGAAACTCGAACGTAGCATGGTTAGTGACAAGACGCGTGAAAGGGTGCTCAAATTGGAGCTGCTGAGGTGCACCAACTAATCTGTATGAATTTACAACGGCCCCGGGTTGGTGATAGGCGCTGACATGGTGGAGATCCATCATATGATGGAGAACCAAGGGTGTTGATGCTCTCGCGTATCAGTGCACCAGCCTAATCTGCAGTGACATATCATACGTAGAACGTGCCATGTCATCATGAGTCGGGTCCGTGTAGTCACAGGGTGGATCGAAGTCTCTAAATTTGCGACCTTGAGGGCCGTGACTCGATTTTCTCGTCCATGTATGTGCCACGTTCCAAGATTGTTCAGAATGTTTCTCACGTTCTGTCGCAAGGTTGCTGAGGCGGACAGTTTCACTGATGTCGACTAAATCTGTCTGATCGTACAATGAATTACGACACTACGGCCACGTCCTAGCCCGCAGCCAGCTTCTCCAGTGGGGAGCTGGGATCAAAGAAAACAACGCCAGAAGTCTGTAAGGGCATGGGAATGCGCGACCCAGCCGTTTGAGGGAAAGGCTGGGGCGCTGAGACTAGAACCACGAAGTATATAAACGTGCTTGAATAAAATTTTCGGAGTAAGAGCAGCGGCCCGGTCGAGCAACCGTGGCTGAGCTCGACCGGTCTAACCCCCGACGCTTACGCAGGTGCGATTGCCCCACCTTCCTAATATAGTAGGTCGTTGATCCGTTATTCATTGATATTATCAAGGGGGCACACTCCTCTCCACCTCAGAATCTCTTGCAAGATGATGCTACCCATTCATCAACTCGCCTTAATTATGGTGCGCGAGCCTCAGCCTGTGTATTCCCGGTTCTTGTTTCTGGTGCCGAGATCGAAACAGTCATTCCATATTGCGACGCACCCATGATTCAATATTCAACGTTCGTTGCATATTCGCTGAGCGCGCGCCATTTGCGCAGCCCCAGGAGGTGGGGGGTGTCGAACCACGGTTGGGAATATCGGTGACTCTACGGCCCATGAAGTGACGCGGTTACAGTGGTTGAGGCCTTTGAGGTTTGATTTAGCATAGTGCAACAAGCGATTGGTCTCATTAAAGGTAATGTATGTACCGCATTTCAAATTATCTCGTTTCTATTCTACTCGCTATCGCCCTTTGATATCATCTATCCCGTCCCTCTTTGCCTGGCCCGTAGAGTACACACTACACCATATATTGGGAGGACAAAAAATCATCACGCCTGACGCCTTCCGACGTACGCTAGACTGCGATACGATCGCACTGCCCTTGTCGCGTGTGACCCAATCACGCAATGTCTGCAAATAAGACAACAATCTGAAGAAAGAAATGGATGTATTACTCACCAAAGACCCTGCTGGTTTCTTGTCCTGCGTTGTCCTCCAAAGACCCTGTTGTGAACGCAGAAGAAGGCTCCTTCAACTCCACCAACACTGGCACAACACCCGATGCGGGCCGGGAGCCGGGGGTGAGAACGAACGTCACAACCGGGGATCTATCCAAAGCGCCGCGCCCCTCGCGAATGGAGATCCGATTATTCAGAGATACTAGGAGCGTATTGGAATACCTGCGCCGGGATCCTCCAACTGTCAGTCGCGGTGTGCAAAGACCACAATTTGATGATAGATGGGTCTTACAGTTTTCCGAAAATGGCAGTCCTGCGAGGTGGCATTTCAGTTTTAAATACAGATGAACATGAACACAGCAGGATAAGCAGAGACGTACGGGCAGGTGAACCAAACTTTGTCCTATGTCAAGACACAGCGATCAGTCGTCGAACGTGCGAAATTTATATCACCCACGGGGAATATAGTAACCATCAGGAGCGATATGACCCCTACGGTGGCTGAAAGCGAACAATTGAACCAAGAAAGGCACCAGATCGTAGGGTTAACTCACTGGTCATTACGTTGGTCTCGACAGTCAAGCGAACGATTCTTGATAAGGCGTGGTCACTGAAGCAGCCATCTCCTCTGCGTCTTCGTACCAGCTACAGCAATAACGAAGAGTAGAAAAATCAGTACGGGCACTCTAGAAGCAAAACGCCAAGGAATTTACGTGGAAAAGCATCGAACCGGCGATGAGGATGTCAGACAAAGCATTTCCGCTGAGCCATGTCTGTAAAGGGCAGTTGTTGTTAACGAGGCGAAGGGAGGAGGTAGCCTGCGAACACGATGGCCATACCAAAGCAAGGATCTCCAGCATTCGGTTACTAAGAAATTTGCTGTGGACATGCGTCTACAGATCCGACTTAAATTGAATATAGCTCGGGATAGACGAGACTTACATAGATACCCCCATATAACGCGCCCACTGCGCCAACAGTAGAGGACTGAAATGTAGGAAAGTGAAGTGAAGTATGGGCACGAGACTGATACGACCGACTCACGAGACAGATCATCAGGCATATAAACCGGGACCGTGACGACCTCCCGCTGAGTACCAAGATGCGATACACGAAAAATAATTGGACGATTAATGAAACTATGGACCCGATAATGGGCACGTCGAAGGCGGACATGTAGGGGGCGGTGAGGTGATCCATATTGCCGAAGCCGGAGACGAACCAATAGTAGAGGTCCGCTCCACTGAGTGCCGTCTGCACCGTTTCCACTAAGAATATAGAGTACACTGCGCAGCTGTTATCAGGACGGAGATCACGGCCTGTAAAGCGCCTACGTAGCACATACCAAGTAGCTTAATTAGTGTCCGATCTCTTGGGAAATTATAGCTGTATACGTCTTCACCGCCAGAGTCGGATGAGTCTCGTGGACGGAATGATGGAAGACAGGCCATGAGAAACTCACAGAGCTGAACTACGAGAACGCCATACAAAGTCCAATTCCACAGGGCTCCCAGCAACTGAACAGTGAGGAAACGTAAACATCATTGGCATTCGTAAGGCGATCATCCGACCGCATACCATTGGGGCAGTACTGCAGAAATAGGGGTCAGAATCGCGCTGTATGTTTATAACTAGCGCCATATACAGCGATGCTTACATCTCTTCAATGTTTGGAGGGATAGGGGGGGTAGACATGGTTTGGGAATGCCCAACTGCTACGAAACGAGCGGATGATGTATGGAGTCAAGAACACTACCCAAGTTCAAGGGGGCGGGCAAGGGTCAATGCTGGCTTGGCCAATATAACAGGGCTCCACGAGGGACCCAGAGATCCACCTGAAACCCTGATACAGGGAAATGGTTCCAAAGTATTGGATCCAGCACCAACATATATGATGTGCCGAGACTCAGACACCGCATGGTTAGTAACAGGACGCGTGAAAGTGTGCTTAGGTCGTAGGCGGCTGTGGCGCCCCAACCAATCCGTACTGCCGCATTTACTTTCGACGATCTCAAGCCCTGTCGCAAGGTACGAGTGATGATGAGCGCTGATAGGGTGCCAGTGGAGACACATGGAGAACAAACGAGGTGTTGATATTCTCACCTATTAGGCTACCATACCTGCCACCAGCCTGATCTAACATGCGTCAGAGAAAGTATCGTCATGGGTCTGGTCTGTGTGGTCAAGGGGTGGGTCGCAGTCTTCAAGATTAAGTGCCAATGCATGATTATCGTACAGGGTACTGCAGTAGGGATGAGGAGAGCAACATCACGTTGCACCGCTTCGATCAAATTGGCATGTCACGATGCTGTGTATGTCACGTCCAAGAGTGACTCTCATGTCCAGCCTCCGGCCACTCCACAGAGACAGGCTGTTTCGCTCGCTCCACTTAAATACAACACCACAGCCTCGTCTCACATCAGCATTACAAGCCCTTTTACTTTCACTATATAGACCGCTTTTGGGGCCTTCCACTTTTTTTGTTGCACCTAGCAACACAACCCACTCAACGTGAGCCCTTGGGATCTGATAAGACGATCAGACATGGGACACAACATATTGGTTACTCAACTGAGTCCTAGTTTAAGCATGTGGAGTTTTAGTGATGCATTTGTGCGGCCTAACGAGATGAGGGGTGTCGAAGCAGAGTTGGGAATATCGGTGACACTGTGGCCCATGAAGTGACGCGGTCACAGTCGATGGGGACTCGGATCGATGAGGGTTGACTCGGCACAGTTTCAATAAACAAGCGATTGATCTCATTAAAGGTTTTGTATGTACTGCACGTCAAATTATCTCGTTTCTATTCTACTCGCTATCATCCTTTGGTGTCATTTATCCCATCCCTCTTGGCCTGGCCTGTAGAGTACGTACTACAACATACATCGGGAGGACAGAAAACCAAAGAAAAATCATTACGCCTGACACCACCTTCCGACGTACGCTAGACTGGGATACGATCGGGCTGTCCTTGTCACGAGCGACCCAATCACGCAATATCTACAAATAAGACAACAAATCGAAGAAAAAAATGGATGTATTGCCCACCAAAGACCCTGCTAGTGTCATGTTCCGCGTTGTCTTCCGAAGGCCCTGCTGATAATGCGTGACGACCCTGCTGCTAATGCGGATGAAGGCTTCTCCAACTCCACCAACACTGGCACAACACCCGATGTGGGCCGGGAGCCGGGGGTGAGAGCGAACGTCACAACCGGAGAACTATCAAAATCTCCGCGGCCCTCGCGGATGGAGATCCGATTATTCAGAGAGACTAGGAGCGTATTGGAATATCTGCGCCGGGATCCTCCAACTATCAGACGCGGAATGCAAAACCACAAGTTGATGATAGATGGGCCTCACAGTTTTCCAAGGATGGCAGTCCTGTTAGGTGGCGTTTCAGTTTCAGATACGTGAAACCCAGGTGTATATAGCAGGATAAACAGAGACGTACGGGCAGGTGTGCCACATTTTGTCCTACGTAAAGGTAGCGTGATCAGTCGTCGAACGTGCGGAATTTACAATCACCCACGGGAAATATGACAACCACCAGGAGCGACACGATCCCCACAGTTGCTAAATGCGAACGATTGAATGAAGTAGTGCACCAATCCATACAGTTAGCTTACTGGTCAATACGTTGGTCTCGATTGTCAGGCGAACGATTCTTGACAAGGCGTGGTCATTGAAGCAGCCACCTTCTTTGCGTCCTCGTGCCAGCTGCGGAAATGACGAAGAGCAGGAAAATCAGTACGGGCACTCAATAAGCAAAGCGCCAAGGGTTTACGTGGAAAAGCATCGAGCCGGTGATGAGGATATCAGACAAAGCATTTCCGCTAAGCCATGTCTGTAATGGGCCGCCGTCAATAGCGAAGCGAAGGAAGAAGGTAGCCTGTGAGTGCTGTGAACACGATGGCCATACCAAAGCAGCGACCTTCAGGATTCGCTTACTAATAAACGTCCCGTGAACATGTGTCTACAGATGTGAGTCAAATTGGAAATAGCCTGGTACAGATGAGACCTACATAGATACCCCCATATAACGCGCCCACTACGCCAACAGCAGAGCACTGAAATGCAGGAAAGTGAGGTGCGGGGATGAGACTAATACGACCGACTCACGAGACAGATCATCAGGCATAGAAACCAGGACGACCTCCCGCTGAGTACCCAAATGCGATACACGAAAAATAATTGAACGGTTAACGAAACTATGGACCCGATAATGGGCACGTCGATGGCGGACATGTAGGGAGAGGCGAGGTGTTCCATATCGCCGAAACCGGAGATAAACCAATAGTAGAGGTCCGCTCCACTGAGTGCTGTCTGCACCGTTTCCACCAAGAATACAAGGTACACTGCGAAGCTGTTATCAGGATGGCGAGCCTTGTAAAATGCCTACGCCGAACATACCCAGTAGCTTAAGGAGTGTCCGATCTTCTGGGAAATTATAGCTGTATACGTCTTCACCACCAGACTCGAATGAGTGCCGCAGACGGAACGATGGGAATCAGGCCACGAGAAACCCACAGAGCTGAACCACAAGAACGCCATACAAAGACCAGTTCCACACGGCTCCCAGCATCTAAAGAGCGGGGAAGCGTAAACATCACCGATATCCGTCAGACAACCACCCGGCCGCATACCATTGGGGCAGCACTGCAGAAAGAGGGGCCAGACCCGTGGTGTGTGTTAGAACGGGCATAGGATATAACAATGCTTACATCTCTTCGACGTTTGGAGGGACGAGGAGAGTCAACATGGCCTGGGAATGGCTGACTATTACAAAATAAGCAGACGGTGTACGGAGTCAAGAACGCTATTGAAGGGATGGGGCGTGCAAGGGTCAATGCTTGCCCAGCCAATATATCAGGGCTCGGGAGTGGAGGAGGCAATGCTCACCAGTAGTTCCACGGAGGGCCCAGAGCTCCTCTTGAAACCCTGATACAGGGAGACGGTTCCCAATTTTGGGATCCAGCCACAATGTATATGACGTGCCAAGACCCAGACGCCGCATGGCTAGTGACAAGACGCGTGAAAGTCGCGAGCGCCTGTAGTGTACCAACCAATCCGTACTACAGTATTAACATACTCTAGCCCGGTTGCAAGGTACGAGTTGATGACGAGCGCCGACAGTGTTCTAGTGGAGACAAGCAAGGAGAACAATCGAGGTGTTGATATTCTCTCCTACTAGGCCTGCACACCTGCCACAAACCTGATCTGACCTACATCGGAGAAAGTGTTTTCATGGGACAGGTCTGTGTAGTCAAGGGATGGATCGCAGTCTCTGGACTTGAGTGACATTGTATGGTATCGTGCTGTGCTCTACAGTAGGGATGATATTATCGATCGCCATCTCGGACGTCCTTTGTGCCGCTTCGCTCAACCCGGCATGTCACGGTGCTGTATGTTTCACGCGTTTCACGGTCCAAGAATTCTCTCACGTCCAGGAATATCTCACGTCCAGCCGCTCCGCAGAGACTGGCTTCTTCACTGAACTTAATCCACCAAAGCACAACACAGCAGCCTCGTCCTGGCCCGTGGCTAGCTTCTCCAGACAATAAATTCGCCACCAATCAGTCATTTTGGCAGACTCAGTCCCTTCGGAGCGCATATACGACCTTTTGGTTGGAACGGTGGTCATCATGAAGCAAGAGTCGAAAAGACTTGGTCTAATACGGTCAAAGTCCATGTATCGGTCATTGGGTGGGTACACCGTAGACATCAGTCAAGATTACAGGCATGCATACGCTGTCTGAAGCCTGAAAAAAAAACCCGGCGCAGCCGATCAACAAAATGCTAAACACGAGTGGCCCGCGCACAATTGCATATCGCTTACGACTAAGTGGAGGCGGTGCCAACGGAACCTCCTCATTGTCCTGAGTTATATTGTAAAGCCGTGTTCGGATCGGGGAGCACACACACACAGCCGTTACACCCCACGATTGCGAATCCTTTTTTTAATATGAATGCGTCCCGCTTTCCCGTTTGTCTGGGCCATCTGTGGTGACGTGCGAGATGGCATTAGGAGAAGGCCCGAATCGAACTTCGTGTTTATAGAGACAAACGCAAGCAGTTAACATCACGGTCCTCCACCGAATGTTCCCCCGCGAGGAAAACCGCCTAAGGAGCTTTTTGGGATGTTGAAATTCTGGCACCACAATATAACAACCAGAGCCAGGAGGTTCACCAGATGGGAAGCACACCCAGAACTTCTCATCGCCGTTTCCAGAGGTTTGCAGCTCGGCGAAAGTTGCTACAGCATTTCGAGGTATTGTACCGTTGAGCTAAAGGAAGCAGGACTTCGCGCGTTCATCGACGTTCATCCCTAGAAAACACGAAGGCTATCAGAGCTCATAGAAAACCCGGGTGGGACAGACACGACTTTTCCTGTTTTGTCAACAGGAGTTGGCAGGATAATCAAGTATGCACTTAATGCGGGGACAAATTGTGATGAAAACGCAAAAAAAAAAAAACGTCGCTTCGAGTGTCGCTACAGAATATCTGAGTGTGTTTAGCACAAATTCAGGAATGGATACAACCCACTGGCGTATTCGTCGTCGAGTCTGATCCGGATGATGTCGTTGAACTGCAAAATGAATGTGTCGGGTTTGGAGAAAAAGAGGGAAGAAGCGCGTCATGGAAGCACGTCACATCTCTGAGGTACGTCCAGATTATGCCGTAGCCTTTGACTGGCTCAGGTGTCGAATTTCGCCAAACTATTTGACCCGACTAGTCGAAAGCATCGAGCCGCATGACAGTGGGAAATTGACAAACTCTCGACGTTCTGGAAGGTAAAACTTCTAAGACGGCCGAACTGCGTTCCGTTGTTTGTGGAGGTGAAAGTCAGGCCGATACTAGTCCAAGAGCCAGAGGTACCGCAATCCGTTAGGTGTCTAAAGGCGAGGCGTCAATTGGGACGACAGGGATGTATCACGGACATGAATTGGACCGCATCCGGAATAATACTCACAACATCGGCATAAGCACGGCAACTCAGAATCTCGCCACCCCGAGGGCGCATGAGAAAAGGACCCATCTGCTCTCAGCACAGCTACAAGACTGTAACTCTCCCGGCAGCGACTCAAAATTTTTGTACCTTATTGGAACCATCTGTATCCCAGAGTGCGGACCATCGACCCAGCCGGTCCCAGTCGCGTGACCCGAACATTCTCGCCGTGCTTCGGGACGACGCTAAGGAGTTTGATCAGTCCAGGAGCGCCAATCTGTCAAGTCAACCGAACCCAACCATCGACGTTCTTAAAAATGAGTGTTCTCCACAATGACGGGTGAGGCAGTGCTTTCTTGATTGATGCCGGAACGTCGGCAAGAGTTGTCCCCCCTGATACCGTATTGTTCCTGAATTTCCCACAAAGTGCTCCCCCGTGCTTGCTTCGGCGACCCACGCTCGGATCCACTTGATCAAAACGACGCCGATAACGTTCATTTAAGCGGATGTGCTGCCACTACTATGCTATGCACTTTACTCATGCTTTGGTAGTAATCTGGCATTACACACACGACATGAGCCTTTGACTAGGACAGGCTGCACTTCGCAGCCTGGGTCCAGTCACGCTATGTTGGCAACCCTCGTGTCGACTAACCTGGGGGAAGGTGACACCCTGGGGCGTTACCGCTGTACCACCATGCTACCTCATGTGAATACCACGAGCTAATTGGACACCTTGTTCAAAAATATCCCCGGTATGCAAGCGCTATAGGTGGTAGGTAGCCATGGGACTGCATTACACATTTGCTTGGTGCGCACGTCACGGTCACTTTCATGTTATCCCAGTCACTGCTTTTTTGCGATTGCGGTATGCATGGTCTGTCTCACGCGCGATCTTGACTGACTCGGCCTTTATGAACCCGTAACCTTCGACATCGAACAAAACCTTCTCAAAACGCCTATTCTGCGCGCTTATGACGCTCTCTGTAACCCCCCGCCTGCTCAGGTGGCACCACGTTTGTCCCCTGTGCCTTAGGTGACGACTTCATTCACGCCGGTATCATCAAGAATAATCCCTGTGCTCGCTGCAAGCCGTAGTCGACGCCGACACCGAAGCTCAACTCACCAAGAGAGGGCGGGCCACAAGTTCACTCAGCATCATTCATTGATAAGGCGGCGCTCTGCATAGTACACCTGTCTCTCGCGGGATGGCGTTACCCATTTACAAGATTCTGCAGACACACGTGATGTCCGTGGGAGGGAATATTTGAAGTCCGCCAACTGCAAATCCAATAAATATTTCGAAAAAATAAATATAGCGATTTTTTCTGTATTACCGATAAACATAAGTATTTTCAGTCAAATAAAACTTGTAGAAAACACTGTAGGAGTGTTAACCACTTATCAAAGTTTATTTTTCCAGAAAACTTTAGAAAAAAGAGTTTGAGTTATCAAAAAAAAAGGTTTAAATATTTTCCAAGTCATGTGAGACAATCCCTCCCCAGTCCCCACCAAAGGATCTGGGAAAATCTAACATGATTAGAAAATAATCAAAATATTTTTGGTTAATACTTGGACTGTTCTTAAACTTTTTTTTCAAGGTTTTTCCGAAAACTAAATTCTGATAAAGGGCTAACACTCTATAGGGTTTTCTACAAGTTTCAATTGCCTAAAGCACTGCATGCAAAGCAGGGTTTTCAGGCAAATAAACTTGTAGAACACTCTATAGAGTGTTAACCTCTTATCAGATTTTATTTTTCGGAAAAACTTTGAAAAAAAGAGTTTAAATGGCCTAGGTGTTCACAAAAAAGGGTTTGATTATTTTCTGATCACATGAGATATTCCCAGCTCCTTTGGCAGGAACTGGGGAGGGAAGTCTCATATGACTTGGAAAATATTTAAACCTTTTTTTTGAGAACTCAAGCTCTCTACAGTTTTCTGGAAAAATAGACTTTGATAAGTGGTTAACACTCCTACAGACAAGTTTTATTTGACTGAAAACCCTGCTTTGCATGCAGTGAAGGCCTTGCTTTGCGCAGTGTAAGCTACAATGACCCCAGAACGCGGCCAGACGCGTGCGCAGGAGTACGTGACTCTGTACCATCTTCCTACTACTATACTGTCCATGATGATGTCGCGTCGGTGGCTTATGCGGGGTTGAGTTGTCTTGACCTACCACGCCGGATCATGACACATATGATTCAGGCAGGACAATCAAGAAGTATTTATAGTTGCGCGGTGGCGGCTCTATCACGATTTCAGGGTAAGACAACGTTCTACGGTTCACGTTTGGCAATGCTAGCTGGGATACTCTAGGCGATGGCGCAAACATCCCTGGTCCTGTGACCGCAATAATGGTTAATGATGGCAACACGCATCTTTGCTGCAGGGCGGTGCGTGTCTACTCCGTATCATTAGTTTGGGTGCTTATGTCGATTTAGCTCTGTCGGCGGTGGCTCGTCCTACTTGGTCTCTTGGAATTGCCGTATTTGGACACCGTAAGGCTCGGCATCGGGCCCAGCGGCGTTGTCTCACAGCTTACCATGGTTTCGCTTCAAACAGAATACCAGGCTCGGGGAGTCATTGAGTCATCGCGGGTGACAGAACGTTGCAAATGTTGGGAATCTTTATTGATACGTCATTTGGACAGGCGTCGTCGGTACTGTTTGATGGTCAAGACTTTATTCTCCTATATTGTTTCGTCGACTGCATCTGGTGACCCCATATCTGTGTCTGGTCTCGTCAACCCATACATGTGTCTGCGGAATTACACCAACTGTGCTGCTCATGCACCAACTCGTCCAAATAATGGCCCGCAGGCCACAAACTTGCGCATTCCCGCTCCTTTATTCTGGTACCGAGACTGGACGGTCATTCCATATCGCGACGTTCCTATAACGGACGTTCGTTGTAAGTTCACGGCGCACGCACTATTCATGCAGCCTCGCGAGGCGAGGACCGTTGAAGCACACTTATGGATATCAGTGAACCCGGCCCATGCAGTGACGCAGTGACAGTCCTCGAAATTAATTTAGCGGACTACATCAGGTCAATAACCTTATCTATGTACTTCACGTCAGATTGGCTCGTCTCTATTCTAATTATCATCGCCCTTTGGTGCCATCTAACCCGTCTCCCAGCCTGGCTCTACAAAGTACACATTACACCATCCATCATGAAGACACAAAACCATTATGCCCGACAGCTCCCGACGAACACTAGATTGCAATAAGATATCAATCATGCGATTTCTACAAACGAGGTCGCGTCAGACAACAACTGAAAAAGGGGTCGTATTGCGCACCAAAGACCCCAGGGGTGTCCTGTCCCGTGCCGTCCTCCGACGACCTTGCTACCAACGCAGCGGAAGGCTTCTTCGATTCCACATCCGCGATTTCCGATGTGGGCCGCAAGTCGGGGGTAACAGGGAACGTCACGACGGTAGATACAACTCCAGCTCCATGCTCTTCGCGAATGGAGATCCGGTTGTTCAGAGATACTAGGAGCGTATTGGAATACCTGTGCCGGTACCCGCCAAATGTCAGCCGCGGTGCGCGAAAACCACAAGTTGACGACAGTCTCACAGTTTTCCAAGGACGGCAATTCTGTGAAGTGGCGTGGCATTTCATATCAGTTACACGAAATTGGCTGGACATAGCGGAACGAGCAGAGACGCACGGGCAGGTGAACCAGTTCTTGTCCTACGTTAATGCGAAGGGGTCAGTTATCAAACGGGCGGGATTTATAATCACTCACGGTATATACGGCAACCATCAAGAGTGCTACGAACCCTACGGTGGCTGAAAGCAAACAATTGAACCAAGAAAGGCACCAGATCGTAGGGTTAACTTACTAGTCAATACGTTAGTCTCGACTGTCAAGCGAACGATTCTCGTCAAGGCGTGTTCACTGAAGTAGCCCTCTCTGTGCCGTCGTGCCAGCTGCGGAAGTGACGAAGAGCAGAAAAGTCAGAATGGACGCTTTACAAGTAGGCCGCCGAGGGGTTTACGTGGAAAAGCATCGAGCCGGCGATGAGAGAGTCAGACGCGGCATTTCCGCTGAGCCAAGTCTGTAAGGGTCGTCGTTGTTAGCGAAGCGAAGGAAGCAAGTAGTCTGTGGACACGGCGGCCCTACCAAGGTGAGGATCTTCAGCATTTGGTCGTCAAGGAATCTCCTGTGTATATGCGTCTACAGATCTGAGTTAATTGGAAATAGTTGGGACAGACGAGACTTACATAGATACCCCCATATATCGCGGCCACTGCGCCAACAGCAGAGCACTAAAACGTAGGAACATGAAGTATGGGCACGAGAATGATACGACCGACTCACCAGACAGATCACCAGGCATAAATACAAGGTCCGTTTCGACCGCCCGCTGAGTACCCAGATCCGATACACAAAAAATAACTGGACGATTAATGAAACTATGGACCCGATAATGGGCACGTCGAAGGCGGACATGTAGGGAGAGGCGAGGTGTTCCATATCGCCGAAGCCGGAGACAAACCAATAGTAGAGGTCTGCTCCACTGAGTGCTGTCTGCACCGTTTCCACCAAGAAAATAGAATACACTGCAGAAGAGCTGTTATCAGGAGAGAGAACACAACCCGTGAAACGCCTACGTAGTACATACCAAGTAGCTTAAGGAGCGTCCGATCTCCAGGGAAATTATAACTGTATACGTCTTCACCACCAAGACCCGCATGAGCGCCACGGACAGAATGACGGGAGACAGGTAATGAGAAACTCACAGAGCTGAACTACGAGAACGCCATACAAGGTCCAGTTCCACAGAGCTCCCAGCATCTAAAGAGTGGGGAAGCGTGAACATCGTCGATATCCTTAAGACAAACCACCCGACCGCATACCATTGGAGCAGCACTGCAGAAAGAGGGGTCAGACTCGTGGTGTACGTTAGAACTGGCGCTCGATAGGACTATGCTTACATCCCTTCGACGTTTAGAGCGACGTCGGTAGTTGACATGATCTGGAAATGGATGACCGAAAAACGAGTGAATAGAGTACAGAGTCAAGGACACTGTTCAAGGGGTGGGGGTATGCAAGGGTCGGTGCCGTTGCGGTCAATATAACAGGGTTTGGAGGTGGCGGGGGCACTGTTCATCAGTGCCTCCAAGAAGTAATCAGCGTCACCTAATTCCCTAATATAGGTATTCAGCTCCAAGATATACAGCGCGCCGAGAGTCGGACGTACGGTAACATCATGATGGCTAGTGAAAAGAAGCGTGAAAGGCTCGAAGCGCTCGAATTGTAAGCGATTGTACCACTCACGTGTCACAGTTTTTTCTGGAGCGGCAGAGATAACGGGCCGAGCTTGCTCCGTGCAAGGGAAGGCATCTTACTGTAAATTACTGTATGTCAGCAAGTCAGTGCCAGTTTAAACTGGAATGGCGGCGACACACGTAGCTGTTATTTCCCTTCCCTGTCCCACTCCAAAAATAAATGTGGCGCCTGAGTCCATCGTTTCCTTACCAACTGTACAGTACAATGATCTCTAGTTTGGCCGCGGTGGACGGGTTGATGATAAGCTTTGGTAGGTGTAGGTCCATCACATGGAGAACCGGGCCAATGGTGTTGACGCTCTTACGTATCACCAGCCTGATCTGACCTACCAGTAAATTGGAGCGTCCCGAGGATGGCTCATAGCTCGTCGAGCCATGACACAGCAGCTACACTGAAAGTGGAACCGAGGTTAAAATGAGCAAATCATAGTGTTATTTTATGTTTATTTATTTTGGAAAGTGCTTTATTACTGGAACTTAGTAGGACCAAATTATCGTAATACTGGACAGTCCTTGGGGCACAGGAAAGACGGTGCGGACTAAAAATATTACTTTCTGATTTGAGGGAAAGCCGACATGCTTCAGCCGTAAGACTGTGAAAAACCCCAATTCAGACATAACGACTTTCACATAGTGGAAAACAGCCCCCATTGTCTCTCCAAGAAGGATTCGAAGCCTGACTCAGTTGCGCGAATTTTGTCCGAATTTCATGTCCAAGTCGAGTTTTTGCGAGGTCTTTTCATGAAAAGACCGATTTCCAGTCCCAGGGCGAGCGCTTATTACGGCAAAATAGTCCATTCCTTGCCGCGGGCGGTTACCCAAGGATATACTTCTACTCCATATCGACAATGCCGCTATTGAGCTCAATGAGCCCGGTACCATAAAGCCCTGTTTCGGCAGAGCATTCAGCGTTCTAGTCGTTAGTTAGAACGTCGCTATGGCTCTCCAGACCTCCAACTGGCCTTCGTAATTTACAAGGTCCGCGTAACCTCCTATAATCATGCCAGTGCGGTACCACCTGCTCTCCGTGCTCTTCATCATTGCAATCTGGCTAGTCAGCGGCCACGCAATGCCCCCCACACGCTGTCGGGATAGAATGGCGGTGAAGCACTCATGGAAAGCAGTTCCGGAGTCCTGGGAGAGCTTGGGCCATCCTCCTGCTGACACCACCATTGACCTCCACCTAGTGCTGGAGCCCCAACACGAGGACGCTTTAATTGACGCACTCCGTGAGGTCAGTGATCATAGGCATGCAAAGTACGTCCCCCCGCCACCCATCTGTGGACACATGGGACTATTTGTGCCATGTCCCGTTGCAGATATGGTGCCCACCTATCCAAGGAACAGGTTGCTGTGCTTGTTGCTCTGCACTCAGACACGCTCAACCTTGTCAAATCCTGGCTCGAGGACCATGGTGTTCCCCCCTCCTCTGTCTCAGTGACACTTGGTGGCGGCTGGCTAAAGGTCATCAGCGTGCCCGTGCCCCTAGTCAATGATATACTTGGTGCTTCATACCAGCTCTACTATCATATCGAGACAAACAACACTGTTCTTTGTACAGTTAGCTACTCACTCCCGGAGGAACTGCACAAGCATATTGACACCATCTTGCTGACGATGTACTTTGGCTCTCTGGGCACAGAGCAGAAGATGTTGAATGCAGCACTGACTTAGCGAGTAAAAGGTTAGTGTGAAAGGCTAAGACAAGACAAGTAACTTCAGAGGTTGAAGGAACTCTATAGCACGTGGCTACACACCTAAGACAAGACAAGTACTATGGAAGAGTTAGTCTAGTAGGTAAAGAAGAAGCGGTGAACGCACTTACACTTCAGAGGTTGAAGGAACTCTGAAGTGTGAAGGCGAGGAATGACCATCCTTTATACAGAAAGGTATGGTCTGTGCACACATTGTGTTTAGCACATGTGTGGCACGACAATGGGCCTATGTAAGGATGTGATTGGATGAATATAATGTGGTGCCACTATTAAGTGAGTCACCACCGGTATCTAAACAATAGAAGGAAAGATAATAAAGATAAACAAAAGGTGATCCAGTCCATATGAAGTCCAGAATAAGTCCATATCAAGCTATTGCCCATAAGGGGCCAGATACCATATATGTCCATGAGATGACTCAAGCATCTCCCACGAAGCATGTGACTCTTAACTCAGATCACGCTTCAACAGAAGAAGCTGCCCATCTGCCTGGGTGGGGTAGCTGCGGCACAAATGAAAGAAGGGTTGGAGGGGCTCATGTTACGTCACGGTAGGGACGTTCACCCGACGTGGGTTAAGTCGATCTACAGAGACGCTGCACTAAGGGGTCTGGTTCTGGTTGTTAAGGGAAGTTCCGAGGAGGAACTTCAGTGAAGATGTACAAGTTGAAGAGTCAGCCTAAGCCAATAGTGGAACTTAGGATTCTTCAGTGAGAGGAGAGTTCGGTGAGAGATGGAGTATTCACAGTCTTCGATTGCTCGAGTACCATAGGATACAAAAAGTCAAGTCTAAGGCTACAAGCTACCTAGCAAGCCTGACTTTATAGTAAATAGGGATCCTAGTACTGAGTCATAACGGTGTACTAGGATCGAGTCATCCGAACAATAAGTAACTGCGGCGCAGTCCGCAGTATGTATGAAACACATCTGAAACAAAAGATAGAAAGCCCCTTGATAATGGGCTAAAGTCACTATGACTTGTGTGAGAAATAAATAAAGAGTCACTATGACTCTTATGAGAACGGTCATGTGAGACAAGAGAAAACAAGAAAGAAAAGAAATTGAGTCGTATCGTAACACAGCCCCCTGTTTAGGTGCAAAGTTACTCTGGACTTTGCCTTACAAGCCCATCGGGTCGTCATTCCAGTAGAGGTCATAGTCGACCTCATTGCTGTCCCAATTCTCCTTCTCTTCCTCGTCGCCCATCTTGGTGCACATGTGACGCTTGACGAACCCCCAGCTGCCCATGTGGCGACAAAAGGGGCATTGTTCGTAAAGGGGACACTCAAGCTCACTGTGGTGTGTTCCGACCTTCCCACACTTCCTGCACGACTCCGGGGTCCACTCCTCTCTTTCCAGCAACCCGATACGCTCCAAGAGCATCATCTTCTTCTGGCTGCTTGGTCCAACCTCTACACGAGGCTCTGGGGTTTGCTCCCTTTCGTCCGTCTCTTGCTGGACTGTGGAGGTGGTGATGCGGATGCAAAGGGCTCCTCTCTCCTCCCTCTTCTTCTGCTGCTTGCGCTTCTTGGGGCACTCCTGAACTTTGTGCCCGTGCTTCTTGCAGTGGTAGCACTTGGGCAACAACTTGCCCTCTTCGTCATGGAGGATGGGCATCTCAGCCCGGTGGGAGGTGCGTGGGTCGACAGGGAGTGGCTCGGGGGAGTACTGGTAGTGGGTTGGGAGGCGGTACTCACGATTGAAAGAGGCATGAATGACGCGGCAGGCGTCCACCATCTCCAACCTGGTCTTGCAGGCTTCGTATTCGTGCTCCACCAGGACTAACTCCCTCATAATCTCGCTGACCTTGTGCTGGGCGTCGCACAACAGGCCATCTAAGGTGTTCTTCAGCTCCCGCTTTGCCCTAAAGCGGTTGATCTCCCTGGTCAAATGGGGGTCGTCAATTTCTTGGAGGGCGTGGTTCACCACGAACTCCGTCTCATGGTTCCGCACCAACTGTCTCCAAAGGGCCTCTGTCATGAGCCCGTAGTTCTTCGCTCTCCTCCCTACCTGCACCTCTATGGTGCGCTTCTCCTGTCCTTCCCCAAGGGTCCCCGTTACCGTTGTTTCATCTGGTGAATAGGTGATGAATGTAGCCAAGACTATTCTTGGCTCGGTGCGGTCCAGCCCAAAGCGGGGGTTGGCGACGTAGATGGGGTAAAACAAATGGGAGTGGGGGTTGTTATGGATGTAGCCAAGGGGTGGAGTATATTCAGCTTCCTTGACTGGAAGTTCAGGGAGCTCGGTGGCTCCGTCATCACTGTGCTCCACGATTGGTGTTACGGATCGGACTATTCGAACGCTTACTACTAGGTTCTGACTACGGTAGTAAGCTTGTGATTGTTTACATTAGTCAGGGACGTTCTCTTTCACGTGTTATCAGTCGGCAGTAGTATCACATGTTACTTACAGCTTACTGATTACTAGGATAGCGGTACTAGGGTTCGAGCTAGATACGCTATAGGTCAACATCATTCGGGAGGCGCTTTAAAGCCCTCCATCATTGTGTATAAGTAGTAGTCGCAGAAGACCAAGGATCGTCATCTTGGTCTTCTTGAATCATCGGTTTCCTCTCCATTTCGTCTCCCACCTAGAAGAAGACTCTCAAAGAGAAGTGCACTGCATAAGGGCTACCAAGAGTACCTTCCCAGTTGCAAGGACGTCAACGTGTTAGGACTTAGGATCCCACGTTTGACTTCAAGTCATCGAGCTGAGTACTCGTGCCATATTCTCGCCTAAAGTAAGGCCCACGCTTACCGAAGCATAACATTAAGACCAAGATCTTACCATCATGGCGCGAGTATCCACAAGAGAACTTTGGATCCAAGAAGGGTTCCGCTCTTACGAAATCCCAAGAAGGGGGAACAGGAACGTACCAACCCGATACCTCAAGAGAGCTAGCTGGGGTAGTATCAACGGGATCGAAGGGTACCTAATCAGAGGAGCACACGGACCACGACCAGTTGAGTTTAATTTCGAACGAACTTGCTGGTGCAGAGTCGACCGAGAAGACGAGGAGTGGAGAGTCATCGACACTCTACCTTACAGATACAGGTGCGACATATACGAAGAAGAGGTAGTAGCAAGAAACGATTGGGGACCCATCGACGGAGAAGCGCAAAGTGCTTCCGCACCTTCAGAAGCACCAAGTACATCAGATAACGAATCGGACGAAGAACCCGAACAGGCACTAGAGCCACTGGAACCGGAACTCATTGAAAGAGAAGTAACACTCCCTATACACCCCGAGACAGGACACGTTATGACAGCAGATGATGCCGCACTATTCCGAGCAATCAGACCTGATCAACCTGACCCACCAGCAGGGAATGGAGAGCTCCCAGGAGGACTACCATGCGGAGGAGGATCCCCATATGGAGGACCTCCAGGAGGAGGAGGACCACCAGGAGGAGGAGTACCACCAGGAGGAGGAGTACCCGGACTAGGACCAATTGGTATACATGGAGGTCATCACTCCGATAAATTCGCCGGAAACACCCCGGAAGTATTCAAAGGAGACAGACACAAGACAGAGGAATTCCTCACCCAGTGGGAGTTGTACTGGGGCATCAATAACAACAACCCTATCATGGCCAACACCTACCGACGAGCTATGTTGTTTCTCACTTACATCCAGGGAAAGGATGTCAATAATTGGGTCACGGAGACTAGCAGATGGCTCAACCGACAAGTCACCGCCGGGATCAATGACACCGACCCACGACTATGGACCGAGGTCATCATCGCCTTCAATAGGCGATTCTCGAACACGCTCGAAAAAGAACAAGCGCAGGCTATGCTGAAAAGAGGGATTAGAATGATAGGCGGGGACATTGACGCGTACGTCACGCAATTTGAACAGTTAGCAAGACAAGCTAACTATCGACTGGATTCACTGCTCACGATGGATCTATTCACGGATGGACTACCCCGTGATCTATACGAGAAAGCATACATGTACGACAACCCGCAGACCTTCCAGGAATGGAAAGAAGCAGTCATCAGGAGGCAACAGCAATACATACACATGAAGGCCCGACTCGAGCAGCATCGAGGCCTCGCAAACCAAACAAAACCCCAAGGAGGAAGTAGCACAACCTGGAGAAACACGAGGGGTACAGGATGGGGCCCCCCTCGCAACATACTACGAGATCCAAATGCCATGGATACGTCGGCAGACCGAGTACGAGGAAGGCTCACGGGCGCCGAAGAAATTCAGGGCAATTGGGATCGAGCCCATCCCTGAAATCCACCACCAAGAGGGGGATTCATAGGAAGGGGACGAGGTGGTCGACGTGACATAAGGGAAGTAACCTGTTATATGTGTGGACAGAAAGGACACTTCAGTCGAAATTGCCCACAGCACACCTATAACCAACCTAGCAGCAGCCGAAGGACAGACACCAACCACGACGAAAGAGAAGAAGAACCCATCAGGGCAGCCAAGGCAGAAACCCCACAGCAACGCGCTGACCAGTGGATGAAAGGAGTAGCCGCAGAAGAAGACGAGGTAAAGGACCTCATACTGCAGGACTTGTGGAAAAGAGAGGATTTTCGAAGCGCCTGAACCCATCGGCCTGGGTAAGGGCAGTAAAATGTAATTCTGTGATCATAACTCGCTACCATTCTATGAGAATTCCAGTATTGATTCGCACGAATTACGCCATGGCCGACATCAGAGCATTGGTGGACTCAGGAGCCACCGACAACTTCCTACGACCCGCCTTTATCAAACGGATGAAAATCGGAATGAAGCCGCTGGACCGGCCCAAAAAGATATGGAATATCGACAATACCGAAAACAAAGCAGGACTAATCACTCATTACGTAGATCTGGACGTACAGACAAGAGGAATCCACAAAGAGATGAGATTCCTCATCACGGACATTGGTAATGAAGATATCGTACTCGGATATCCCTGGCTGGCCACATACGAACCAACCTTCAGCTGGAGGCATGCAGTAATCAAGGAAGACGCGCTACCGGTCGTCCTCCGAACTGTCAACCCCAGAATCATACGACCTACGATTGCAGCAGCAATCACCAAACACCAAAAGAAGCAAATCATCGCACAACTGGAGGAAGAGGAATTCGTGGAAGGAAGGACCACTTCCACAGAACTGGCAATCCAAGCAAAGCAGTATACTACGAAAGCTGAGTTACCACCCCATTATGCAGCATACCACCGACTCTTTAACGAAGAAGCATCACATCGATTCCCACCCTCACGGGTCTGGGATCACGAAATACAACTCAAGAAAGGAGCACCCGAAGCGATAGATTGCAAAGTCTACCCGCTCACACAAGAGGAAGACCAAGCCCTCCAAGCCTTTCTAACGGAACAACTCGGCAAAGGATACATACAACCATCTAAATCCCCATATGCGTCACCATTCTTCTTCGTCAAAAAGAAGGACGGGAAGTTACGGCCGGTGCAAGATTACAGACGCCTCAATTCGTTCACGATACGCAACCAGTACCCCTTACCCCTCATTACGGATCTCATTACAGACCTCAGTAATGCCCACATCTACACCAAACTCGACGTAAGATGGGGCTATAACAACATACGTATACGGGAAGGGGACGAGGAAAAAGCGGCATTCAAAACCAAATACGGCCTGTTCGAACCTACGGTAATGTTCTTCGGACTAACAAACTCCCCCGCAACCTTTCAGACAATGATGAACCACATATGTCGGGACATTATCGCTAAACACGAACTTCGGGGGACAACCATCAGGGTATATATGGACGACATCGGTATTGCAACACATATAGGGAAAAGCATGGAGGACCACATAGCGGCGGTCAAGGATGTATTGGAAATATCAGCTAAGCACGACCTCTATTATAAGCTAGAGAAATGCTTATTCCATGCGCCTCGTATGGATTACCTGGGGGTAATCCTTGAAAAGGGGGTGACACGCATGGACCCCGTCAAAATTTCCGGCATCAAAGACTGGCCAACCCCTACAAAAGTTAAAGACGTTTGATCATTTCTGGGCTTCTGCAATTTTTACCAAGCATTTATCCGAAACTTTTCACACCACGCAAAGCCACTGAACCAATTGACAAAGAAAGGAGCCGACTGGAAATGGACGGGAACGGAACACGACGCATTTAATAAACTCAAAGGACTCGTCACCTCGGAACCAGTACTGGCACACCCACAGCTGAGTAAACCATTCGAACTAGAAGTTGATGCATCAGGATTTGCAATAGGGGCAGTACTACTACAACGGAAAGACGATGGGAGACGACACCCCATCGGCTACTTCTCAACCACCCTCAATGAAGCAGAACGGAACTACGACATCTACGACCTGGAACTACTAGCAATTGTCAAGGCCTTCCGACACTGGCGACCGCTGCTCGCAGGATCACCCCATCGAACGAAGGTCTTCTCGGACCACATGAATCTACAGTACTGGAGAAGCCCGCAAAAGATTAGTCGCAGGGTAGCACGGGAAGTACTCGAATTATCGGAGTATGACTTCGAAATTCACCACATCAAGGGATCGGCCAACGGCAGAGCAGATGCACTATCACGAAGACCAGACTACGACCAAGGGGAAGAGGACAATAGCAATATCACAGTACTACCGGATAAAATCTTTGTACGGGGCGCCCATACGGAAAGAATCCGGACCGCCAAGGATCACCTCAACCCCCAGGACATAACATTGGACGACCCCGTGTATGAACAAAACGAAACCATCCTGAAACCATGGATAGACGCCCATCACCTCAAAAAGATAGATGGGATTTGGTACAAGGATGCACGACGAGTAGTAACCGGGGGGATACACGATAAGCGACGTATATTACATGACCATCACGATCTTCCCGCTCACGGACATCCAGGAATCAAAAGAACCGCCCAGTTGACAGGGCGTGCCTACTGGTGGCCGGGATTGGCCAAGGACGCACTGGAATACGTCAAAGGATGTGCTGAATGTCAACGTATTAAAGTTCAACACGGACGAAACAAAGCACCTCTCAACCCTATATACCCCAGACCAGAAGCAATGCCGTTCGAAACAATAGCCCTCGATTTCATAACTAAGTTGCCCACATCTTGAGGATACGACACCATACTAACAATCACGGACCATGATTGCAGTAAAGCGGCAATCTTCATACCATGCAATGAAGAAATAAGTGCGGAAGGAGTTGCCAACCTGTACCTGAAACACGTTTTCGTCCGTTTCGGACTCCCCACGAAAATCATAAGTGACAGGGACCCTCGGTTTGCTAGCAGATTCACAAGGGAACTCTGTAAGGTACTGAACATCAAACAAAATATTTCTACGGCATATCACCCCCGAACCGACGGACAATCAGAACGAACAAATCAATGGGTAGAACAGTACCTACGCTTCTGGGCAAACGAACGACAGGACAATTGGTGCGGATATTTACCTCTCGCAGAGTTCGCCCACAATAACTGGCCGCACGAATATACACGAGAGTCACCCTTCAATCTTCTCATGGGGTACAACCCACGTGCTGATTGGACGGATAAGCCATCACCAATACCACAAGTAATGCTCAGGACCGAACAGTTCCGAGAAGCGCGGAGACGCGCCCAGGAATTGATCATCAAAGCGCAGCAGTCATGGGTCAAGGCCAAGGATGGGCCAAAATTCCGAGTCGGAGACCTTGTATGGTTAGAAGGACGTCACCTGCGTACGCACCAACCAATGGCGAAACTCGCGCCCCAAAGGCACGGACCCTTCACAATCGAACAGGTGATGTCCCCTGTCAACTACCGGCTCAACCTACCCCCGCAATGGAAAATTCACACAGTGTTCCATGTGGACCTTCTCACCAAGTATCACGAGACTCCCCTCCATGGGAAAAACTACCAGCGGCCACCACCCGATTTGGTAGATGGAGAAGAGGAATACGAAGTCGAGAAGGTTCTAGACGAACGGCATTTCGGCAGGAAATGGAAGAAGCAATATCTAATCAAATGGAAGGGTTACCCCGACTCGGAGAATCAGTGGGTCAACCGGGAAGACCTATTCGCCGACGAAGCTTTAGCGGAATACCAAAATTCAAAGGCCGCTCCACAAACAATTATAAGGAGTGGCAGGACCTGCGGAAGTACTCCATCCTCTCCTCCCACTACAACCACTACCACCACTGTCACCAAGTCAATGCCCTTTACTCCCAATGCCACCCTCTCGACGACTTCGTACTACCTCGGAACCCCCGAGAGGATTTTTGCCTGCGAGCTGGAGGAAGAGCGGGCATCAACAACCCCTGCCAACGGCGAGGAGGCCGTCGTGGCTGCGAGAGACAGAGCCGGGTCCGAGGGACCCATTACCGAAGCTGAGTTCAACAGCACCGTCGAACGATTCCCCACTCAAGGACGCGGAGCCAACAGCGCCCGACTATCACCCGATGTCGATGGCCAGCCTACCCTCTGGCACATCCTCCACGCCGCCACCGGAGAACCCATCTCCGATCGCCCCTTCACTACCGCCGAAGTCGACGACTTTCGGCGAGCTCTTGACCATGGTGAAGACGTCCGCGCACGCCAGGGAGCAATACGAAGCGGCGATGAAGCCGAAGAAGTTGTGGAAGGAGGTAACCGAAGACTGGAGGGAAGAACAGCTACGAATAGCCCAACGCCGCATGAGGGAGATGAGAGAGAGGAGGGAGAAGTCACGGACAGCGAGGACGAGCGGTACCCAGCTGAGCACCCACACATTCACTATGGCCGAGAAGCTAATGCTCCACCTCATACAACCCGACACGCCCTCGCCACCGACGGGACCCCCCTCTACTGGGGTCATATCCGTCCCCAGCTCACCGACCGCGCCGTCTCCAGCGTCGCCAACGCCCGTGCGCCTCACGGGTTCCGGGTCAATCGAGGACCCGATTTCATTTCATTCCCCATCACCACCCCCGACGGCGTGACGTGCCAGGCCAAATACGTCCAGGCCATTATGAGCAACGATCCTATCGTGCTCGGCCTGATCGACGAGTCCGACAGGGTCTTCCCAAAGCCCCTGTACGCCGCACCCCAGTACGTGGTGCACCCCGACACCCACATCAAATACGCCCAGGAGGACCTGTTCCTCTTCGACAATGGGTACGACGCCGTTGGGGCCATCAACAGGGCCGTCGCAGAGTGCAAGGACGTAAGCCTTGCCGCGGAGATTAGGCGGTATCGGGCTCTCGGGGCCGAATTGGGACGCCTGGAACAGAGGGTAAGGGAGTTACAGGAGACGTGGGGACGGCTGGCAACGGACAAGGCCTTATGCATCAGTAGGTTGGAACAGGCGCGGGCTATGCAGAGGATAGAGGATGTACAGGCGGGTTGGATGGGACCGCCCGGGCTCCGTGGGCGTCGCTCCTGAAAAGGGGGTGATGTTACGGATCGGACTATTCGAACGCTTACTACTAGGTTCTGACTACAGTAGTAAGCTTGTGATTGTTTACATTAGTCAGGGACGTTCTCTTTCACGTGTTATCAGTCGGCAGTAGTATCACATGTTACTTACAGCTTACTGATTACTAGGATAGCGGTACTAGGGTTCGAGCTAGATACGCTATAGGTCAACATCATTCGGGAGGCGCTTTAAAGCCCTCCATCATTGTGTATAAGTAGTAGTCGCAGAAGACCAAGGATCGTCATCTTGGTCTTCTTGAATCATCGGTTTCCTCTCCATTTCGTCTCCCGCCTAGAAGAAGACTCTCAAAGAGAAGTGCACTGCATAAGGGCTACCAAGAGTACCTTCCCAGTTGCAAGGACGTCAACGTGTTAGGACTTAGGATCCCACGTTTGACTTCAAGTCATCGAGCTGAGTACTCGTGCCATATTCTCGCCTAAAGTAAGGCCCACGCTTACCGAAGCGTAACAATTGGAACACTCCGGATAGCCAGCTGAGGAGTAAGAGGGACGGCACCCTCAGAGCGGGTGTCCGCGACTGATGCGGGAGGCGATGAGGCAGGGAGCTGGAGCGTTGGGACAAGGCTGGCAGGAGCAGAAGTAGTGGACATTGTATAAAGATTGGAGGCAGGGTGAGGAAGAGGATGGGGTTCCTCTGTCGTTTTGGCCCATCTTATATACGTTTTATGGGCTTTTGACTTGTTTGTCCCCTTCCTGGCTTTAAACTCCGCTATCAGTTGGTCCGCATGGACATCTTCTGCTTTTTCCCACGAACTGTCACTCGTGGGATAGCCTTTCCACTTGATTAGGTAGTGGAGCTTGCACCCTTTCCCACGTTGCTGCACATCTAGAATCTTCTCGACTTCATACTCGGGTTCTTCATTGATGATATCAGGAGGCGGCCGGGTATAGTTCAGCCCGTGGAATTCTGTTTCCTTATAAGGTGTCAGAAGGTTTGCATGAAACACATTATGAATCTTCCACTGTCTTGGCAGTTCCATGCGGTACACCGCTTCTGATAGCTGTTTCATCACTTTGAAGGGTCCGTGCCGCTTCGGCCCAAGTTTAGCCGCTGGGTACAGGGTCTTCAAGTTGGTTCCCTCGATCCACACTTGATCTCCCTCTTTGTACGGTTGGAACTTCTTGTTCCCTTGGTGCGCAATGGCCATCATCTTCTGCACTGTGATGATGTTTTCGTGGCCGTCTGTTTGCGCCTTTTCTATGGCTGTAAGCCGTTCTTCAACCGAGGGAACCTTGCTTTTGGTTCCGAATTCAAGTCTTGGTGTGTACCCTATGAGCATTTCGTAGGGGGTCTTTCGGGTGGTGGAGTTCGGCCACTGGTTATGCGCGAATTCCGCCATTGGCAGGTACTTGTGCCAATCATCTTGCCTTTCATCGCACCAGAATCGAAGATACTGTTCGAGCCATTGGTTTGTCCTTTCTGACTGGCCATCAGTTCTTGGGTGGTATGCCGTGCTGATGTTCTGGTGTATCTTCAACGCTTTGCACAGGCCTTTGGCGAAGTGTGATGTAAATCGGGTATCTCGGTCAGAGATAATCTTCTTCGGGGCACCGAATCGGGTGTACATGTGTTTCAGGTAGAGTTCTGCTACCCCTTCCGCAGTAATTGTCTCTTGGCAGGGTATAAATACTGTGGCTTTACTGCAATCGTGATCCGTAACTGTGAGGATCGTGTCATATTTGCCTGAAAGTGGCAACTTCGTGATGAAGTCCATGGCGACTGTCTCGAATGGCAAAGAGTTTTCTGGAGTGATAGGGATCATAGCTGGTTTCAGTGGCTGCATGTTGATTTTGTTTGCTTGGCACGCTGCACATCCCTTTATGTATTGCTCCACATCTTCTTTCATCTTTGGCCACCAGAAGTCTCGTTTTGCCAGGGCATACGTGTTCGTGATTCCTGGGTGTCTGGCTGATGGGGTATCGTGGTAAAAGCAAATTACCCCCCTCTTCAGATTGTTGTCTCCAGCAACGACAATCCGGTCTGTATCGTTTTCGATCTTCCACCAAATTCCGACTAGTTTGGTGAGAATGTAGGTGTTTGACCATTTCTTGAGCACTTCCTGGCTCCTTTTGTTCGTCTGTTGGTCCTCTTCCACCTGGTCTTGAAGGGATTGGTATTTGCTATGGTTTACTGTTGCACTATAGTGCTCCCTTTCCTTCTGGTTGCTAGGGTTATAATATTCTGACCCCATCATTCGTGCAAAGCTGAACAAGCTAGGTGGTAGAACCACCAATGCCTTGTTATCTTCTTCGCCTTGTTCGTAGTCCGGGCGTCGTGACAACGTGTCCGCCCGACCATTCTTCTTCCCGGCTATGTGAACCAATTCGAAGTCATATTCCATGAGTTCCGCATGCCATCTTGCCACCCGTCTATTGTGGTCTCCTGGATTCTTCCAGTACAATAGGTTGGCGTGATCTGTATGCACCTTTACTTTGAATGCTGGCTGGTGCAGGAAATGTCTCCAATGCCGAAACATTTCCACAAGGGCTAGAAGCTCCTTGTTATATACATCGTAATTTCTTTGGGCATCGTTCATGGTTTTCGAAAAGAATGCTACTGGGTGGAGCACTCCTTGTTCGTTTCGTTGCATTAGGATGGCTCCCATTGCATAGTTTGACGTGTCAACTTCTACTTCGAATGGTTTCTTCTGGTCCGGTTGTATCAAAACCGGTTCTTCACATATTCGCTTCTTTAGCGTTTCAAACGCGCTTTCTTCCTTTGGTCCCCAGTTCCATTGAACGCCTTTCTTCAGTTGGTCGTTCAGTGCCTTCGCAATAAAGGAAAAACCACGGATAAATCGCCTATAGAAGTTGCAGAATCCAAGGAAAGCCCGAATATCTTTTGTGGTTTTCGGCACTTTCCAATCAGCAACTCCAGCGACTTTAACTGGATCCATGGTAACGGTTCCTTTTTCTAGGATTACTCCTAGAAATTCGATGCGCTCTACTTCAAAGAGGCATTTGCTGGGCTTTAAGTATAGGTCCAGCTTTTGAAGGCATTCAAGGACTTTGCTAACCAACTTGTGGTGTTCTTCTTCATCCTTTTTTGTTGCTATAAGGATGTCGTCCATGTAGATGATTACTTGACCAGTTGCTGTTAGGTCATTAAACTGCGTATTCATCATTCGTTGGAACACTGCGGGGGCATTTTTCAGCCCGAACAGCATTACTGTTGGTTCAAACAGCCCTAGGTTCGTTTTGAAGGCGGCTTTCGGTTCGTTGCCTTCTCGGAAGCGAATATTGTTGTATCCTGCTCGCACGTCCATTTTGGTGAATAACCTGGCATCCTTCACCTTATCCACTAGTTCCTGTATTAAAGGCAACGGATATCGATCGGGGATTGTGAAGGAGTTCAGTTTCCGGTAGTCCACTACAGGACGAAGTTTTCCATCTTTCTTTCCGACAAAGAAGAATGGTGACGAGTATTGTGATTTTGATGGACGAATATAACCCTTGTCTAAGTTATCTTTGATGTATTCGTCGAGCTTTTCTTGCTCTCCTTTGGATAACGGGTATATTTTGCAGTCTAGGGTTTTCGGCGCGTCCTCTGTAAAATCAATAGCAATATCCTATGGTTGATGTTCCAGATATTGCTTCGCCTCTTCTTCGGAAAAGACCTTCTTCCATTTGTGGTAGTGTTTTGGGACTACCTGATCCCAGGTTTTCTCTTCTTTTGGCAGAGCCTTTACTGCCATTTCAGTTGACGTTGAGCTTCTTTTGAGGATTTCTTCATCCATTCAGTGGACAAAGAGTTCTTCCCCAGGGGTGCATAATGATGCAGCCTTCTTGATCCACGCATCTCGTATGCGGATCACTTCTGCGTCCGTTGTATATGAAAGGGTCTTGATGACAAGTGGTTGCATACTTTCATCAAGGGTCGCGCTTCTCCAATTGATCAATGGCTGGAAGGCAGCGAGCCACGGATACCCTAACACCATCTCGTCATCTCCTAGATTTGTGACGAGGAATTTCATGTTCTGTTTCTTCTCCCCAGTCCGGACTTGCAGGTCAACGTAGTACTTGATGATTCCTGACTTATTCTGGGTCCCGTCAATGTTCCACACAATGCGGGGTCATGGCAGCTTTAGTTTGCCAATCTTCATTCTTTTCAGGAGCTTGAAGTCGATAAAGTTGTCCGTGGCTCCTGAATCCACGAGAACTTTTCTTTCGGCCGTTGTGTGTGAAGTTTGTATCAGAGTTGGGATTTGGAGACTTCGATATTTACAAACAAACACATCTTTAAACTGTAACGCACGCGCCATGGCCGCCGGGTTTGTGCATTTTAAAAATCCTCCCCGTGCTCTTCTTTCCAAGCCTCTTTGATCATTGCGTATTTTTCCTTGGTTGAGAGGCTTTTAATGAGGGAAGATCGCACATCGGTAGGGGTGGATTCAGTTTCGGACTCTTCTTCCGATTCTTCCTCTGGTTCGCTTTCTTTGGCCTTGGCCTTGCGAGCCTTCTGAGGTGGTTTCTTGTCCTTCTGCTTGTCTGGACAATTGCGGGAGAGGTGTCCTTGTTTGTTGCACGCGTAGCAACGGCCTTCTTTCTTCTGGACTTCAATGTCCAGTTTCTCTTTTGCAGTGGTCGCCGCTGCTCTTCCTTGGGTTCCTTTGTTGTAGTTGGAACAAGAGCGGTTGGTGCAAGTGTCCATTGCATCTGAAGCAGGGGCTGGCATTTTAATGCCCAGCATCTTCGCCAATTGGGCGGGGTTCATCTTTCCTGCTCCCTTCTTCCTTGGAGTTTCTTCGTTAATCCCCCAAATATTCTGGACTGTGGTGTTGTCTGAGTGGTACTGGCGCACTCCGTCGGCCCACCCTCTGAAATCCAGAGGGCGTACCACCTTATAGACGTGGTCCATCATGTGGTAAGGAAGTTTAGACGCGAATAAGGAGAGTGTCGACTGAGCATCCAGGGGGTACGTTGCTTCTGCTGCAAGGGATTCAAACTGGGCGATAAACGCATCCACCTCATTTGGTATGAATGAGAGGTGGCGCAGTTTATCTTCTGCCCATTCCCTTGCTCCCGTATCCTGGAATGCTTGTTCAAAGCCTTGAGACACTGCTGTCCAATAGAATTCGTCATTTGGGAGTCTTCCATTGTTCATTTCTGCAAGGATCCAGTTGGTCCATCTCTTGACCCAGTCCTTTACGTTTGGTCCTTTTATGAAACCAAGTAGCAGGGCTGCTCATTTCATAGATATCGCCATTTGTTCAGCGTCCAAATTTGTGATTCGATACAGGTTGAATTCCTGCATGAATTGGTCCGCAAGCGATCGGGTACCATCAAAGTTGGTTGGGGGGTTTCCTCCAAGTTTGCCGTTTGCCACTCCTGGGCCTGGGCCGGCACCTGCCCCGCCTCCAACAGGGGCGCCACTGGGAGGGGGTCCTCCGCCTCCGGGTGCACCTCCACCTGCTGGGGCACCTCCGCCTCCAGGTGCACCCCCACCTCCTGGGGGGCCACCTCCTGGCGGTCCGCTTCCTCCTGGTGGTCCTGGGGGCCCACCTCCAGAGGGACCACTTCCTGCTGACATAGTGCTAGCAGGGGGGTTTCCGCTTCCTGTTCCTGTCCCCTTCATGAAGAATGTTTGTACTGTGGATGGGGGGACAGCCGTCGTTGTTGCGGTTGCAGCTGTGGTGGTCGTCTGTGTTGCCATTGGAGAACTTTTTGTATTACGTCTCTTAGCGGTTGGCACGGTATGCTGGCCTGCCTTCAACGGTGTATCGTCTGGTGGAATCGCTGATACTGTTGTTGGTCTGATCGATCTTCTTCCCAGGTTATACAGGGAGGGGACTGGTTGAGTAGCTGTCCAACGCCTAGTCCTGCTGTCTCGCTGTATGAAGTACCACTGCTCGGTACTTTCTTCGTATTCGATGGCAAGGTATGCTGCGCTGAGTATGTCGTATACCCAATAACCTTCTTCGCCATCGATTTCCTGCCAAAGGGCTGCTCCTTTTACGTGGCCAGGAACTTCGTCTTCTGTTCTCCTCTTGATGGGAAACGGTTTGAATCTGAGGACTGATTGGGATTCAGATATTCTTCTGCCCTTAGCCAGAGTGGCCGTAGGTTCGATAGACTTGACTTAATGTTACGTCACGGTAGGGACGTTCACCCGACGTGGGTTAAGTCGATCTACAGAGACGCTGCACTAAGGGGTCTGGTTCTGGTTGTCAAGGGAA
Source organism: Lactarius evosmus (assembly GCA_951394315.1). Taxonomy (NCBI): domain Eukaryota; kingdom Fungi; phylum Basidiomycota; class Agaricomycetes; order Russulales; family Russulaceae; genus Lactarius; species Lactarius evosmus. Next base: position 797,755 of record OX596129.1, on the reverse strand, counting down.
GTTCCGAGGAGGAACTTCAGTGAAGATGTACAAGTTGAAGAGTCAGCCTAAGCCAATAGTGGAACTTAGGATTCTTCAGTGAGAGGAGAGTTCGGTGAGAGATGGAGTATTCACAGTCTTCGATTGCTCGAGTACCATAGGATACAAAAAGTCAAGTCTAAGGCTACAAGCTACCTAGCAAGCCTGACTTTATAGTAAATAGGGATCCTAGTACTGAGTCATAACGGTGTACTAGGATCGAGTCATCCGAACAATAAGTAACTGTGGCACAGTCCGCAGTATGTATGAAACATGTCTGAAACAAAAGATAGAAAGCCCCTTGACAACGGGCTAAAGTCACTATGACTCGTGTGAGAAATAAATAAAGAGTCACTATGACTCTTATGAGAACGGTCACGTGAGACAAGAGAAAACAAGAAAGAAAAGAAATTGAGTTGTATCGTAACAGCTCATGATGGTACGTGATGGCTTTGATGACTTCGTCATGCTGTCGTATCTGCATAGTCTGTATAAAATGGCGACCTACGTGCCAAGAGCAGTAGACAGGAACACGATCAGGACTGGGGGTTATGGCGAGCAGTACCCAGGCCTGCAGGATTTGTGGGCTTTCATAAGGCAATTTTGCACTGAAGGGGAATATTGGTCTATTATGTCGAGCCAGTTAACGGCGGTGGCTACAACCTGGACACTGGACAACCCCGGTGTTAAGGCCTAGCAGGGCCTTACTGTGCGACGTGCACCGAGGGTATGAGGGGACAAGGGCGGAGTTCGAGGACAGGGTACTTAGTAGAGGCAACAAGGGCCGAGAGGGGTGCCTGAGGCGACAACGGTCCACGAAGGACGACCAAGGGGACAGGGTTTCAAGGGGGTTAAGTCAAGGGACTTAGTAACGAGGTACGAGGGTTTTGGTCAGAAGGCCGAAGTACGAGGGACTAAGTCGAACAACTTAGGGTCTGTGTGTGCACGTTGTTATAGCACAAGCGCAAAGCTTTGAGGTGGCTCCCAACTTAAGGGAAGGCTGACAATGGTGATGAGACGACGAGAAGGAAGCACACAGAGAGGAGTGGACAAGTCTGGTATTCGCTAGTACGATAAACAAAGACAAGACTGGAGAATAAGCGTATACATGGTCAGGCTTATATAGGTAGCTACTCCGGGTCCGTCCCATGAAGGGGATACTAAAAGGGAACAAAGGGGATGCTGAAGGGGGAAGGGGGAATCAAAGGAGAACAATAGGAGACGCAAAAGGGGAAGGAGCTAGAAGGAGAATCGGAGTAGAGAAGCGTACATGGTAGTGAGTCAACAGGTTAGTACTCCGAGGAAGTCTGAGAGAAGGTTAAAGCGATATAGTAAAAAGAAAAAGTAAGTCCGTGGTGATCCGGATCACGACACCTGGTGTCAAAGCCAATCTCAACATCCAGTTTGCTGAGGCCATGACCTACCCGACAACGAATATCTACTATAGTGTAGGCGGCGTGCCAAGTACAGACACAGACCCATCCTTCAAATGGGTTGAGTATATGCTTGATCAGGAGTTCATCCCTCAGACAATCAGCACGACATACAGTGGCCCTGAGCATACTTTTCTGTCGAATCATGCACAGAGGTTGTGTGGTCTGTTCACACAGCTTGGTGTGAGGAGCTCCACTGTCCCCTTCTTGAGTGGTAATTAGGGTGTTGGCATTGGGGACTGTTTAGTCAAGGGCAGCGACGGACAATCCAGGGTCCAGTTCATCCCCCAGTTCCCCATGTCCTGTACATGTGCCCCCCCTCCCCCTGTTTGAAAGCACACCCAGACGTAGATATAAGTCACTCACACAGCATACTTTCGTAGACCTGTGGGTCACTAGCATTGGCAGCACAACAGATGATAACCCTGAGATTGCCACAAGTCTCTCCGGAGGCGGCTTCTCAAACTACTTTCCACACCCATTCTACCAGTCAAAATCCGTACCCCCCTTCCTCGGCAAAATTGGCGACATGTATAAAGGCCTTTACGAGTTTGTTCTCTGCTCTGCTTTGAATTGATTTATTCTCACTTTGCATTGGTTTAGTCCTGATGGCTGCGGCTTACCCGACATTTCCACACAGGCACTCAAATGCCTGTTTGTCCATAACATGGAATTTAAGGTCATGCAAGGCACAAGTTGTTCGACGCCTGTGTGTCTTTCCCACCTCCCCCCCCTTCTGCCATCGTCCACCCTCCAGCACCCAGCTGACTGTCAATGTACAGATCATGGAAGGCATTAATTCGCTGCTGAACGATTACCTCGTTTATAATGGCAAGCCCAGGCGTAGTTTCATCAACCCCTGGCTGTATAGCAAGGGTAAAGAGGGCCTAAATGACATTAAGATTGGCTCTAATCTGGGCTGTGGGACCAATGGGCTCCCCACTATGGATGGGTGGGATCCTGTGCGCCCCGCCAGGCTTGCATCTCTTCATTTTTAACGTTGGCTCACAATGTAGGCTCTACAGGTCATGGGTCTCAGGACACCCACCTTTTTGGCATTGCTGGGTGTAATTGTGTGAAAGATAGGGGTACTGACCACGGCCACGACCACAATGACTTAAGTACTTGGCTGCAAGATAGCACCACCAGACACTACTATGTACGTAATAGTGCTTTTTTTCTTTTATATCTCCAAATTTATATTCCGCAGTATATGACGAGGTACAAATGTGGCCACTACATTGTGGTCACATGTAAAGGGCCCGATGAATGGTAGAACGGTGATTACTGAGTTAGAGAATAGAGCGCAGTACTAGTCGGGCCAATTTTTGGTGACTCAGGACATTGAGTGGGGGACTGAACTCTGATTCCTGAGAGCCATGTACCCTTCCTCCAGTCCCTGGACAAGTGATCCGACCACAAGTTAAATCTAATCAAGTACATTCATTGTCTTGGCAGTCATTTTAGTTGTTACAAACCATTCCGATGATCCTTTTCGAAAGACAGAAATGTACACCTTCAGGTTAACGATGTCTTCTCAAACTCTTGTGGTATGCATGGTCCCCTGTGGCTAAAGAGATAACTCCATTTACTCTGGTATCCTCAAGAACCCCCCCCAGTGGCATCGATACTGAAGCTTGACCAGTTGACCCACCAAGAGTGGGGGGTCGGAAGCAGTCATCTATGTTCTTCATTTGATAAGGTGGCCCAGCCTCTCCGTCCTGCACAACTCATCCAAATAATGGTGTGGTGTCCTCAAACTTGCGCATTATCATCTCTTTTTTTCTGGTGAAGTGACTGGAATGATCATACCATATTGTGATGCGTCCATGATCAACAACATTTGTTGTGAATTCGCGGTGCGCGCACCAGGCATGGGCTGTTGAGGCACAATCAAGAATATTGGTGACATACCGACAACCTTCGAGGTTTGATCTAACATACTCCAGCAAGTCATCATTCTCATTAAAGGACATTTACTGCCCAAAATAATGTAATCACTTATCTATTTGCTATTAACTTTTGGTGCCATCTAGTCTATCTGCCTTGACCTGGCCTGTAGAGTACTGTACACACAACACCATAAATAGGATAGACCAAAAAAAAAAAGCCCGACTGCCCCCGATGCATGCTAAACAGTGATGCCATTATAAAGTGGTTCCTGCTGTTAAATGGTGTCTATGTCACGAGTGGTCCAATCACACAATATCTACAAACCAGATGTATCAGACAATGAAATGTAGAAAGAAAGTCTTGTATTGCCCACCTAAGACCTTGCTAGTAGCTTGTCCCCTGCTGTCTTCTAATGACCCTGTTACTGACACGGTTGGAGGCCTCTTCAGTTCCACATCCACGATACCTGGTATGGGCCAGGAGCCAGAAGTGAGTCATGAACTATTGTTTCTTTCCTATGTCTGAGTTGTTTCTGAGACTGCGCTGACAATTTACGAATAGCATTTGTACTTACCATTACCAGAGCAAGCACCAGGTGCGCGGGTCCAAGCACACACTGAGACATGCATTGTTGCGTGGCTCGCAATCATGGACTAAATGCTTTATTGCCTCGTATCTCCTTTTGTTCTCCATAGGACTATTGTCCTCGTACGTCTTAGTATTGGCCTGTCATGTATGTACTTATAAGCGCTGGTATTTGCCCTGAATGTACATCACCATCTTGTTCTCAAAGCACCCGGTGTGCCCATCTTAAGTCACTCCTTGCCCCAGTCTACTTATCTCGTGCTTGACTACGCGCCGACGCTATTTCAACCCCGTGCACACTACCATTGCTCACAAGTGAGAGTGATAGTCATGGCAGGGGATTGAACTACAACTCTGCAACCCTTGTGGATGGAGATCCAATTATTCAGAGAGACTAGGAGTGTGTTGGAATACCTGCACCAGTCATGTCACAGTTAGTCTCTCAGACTTGTCAGAAGTAATAGTGATGTCATGATCACATTGTTTTGGACTCTTACTTACCAGTTGTGGCTGTGGTAGTAAGTAGTAATTAGTCACAGACAGTAGTATCAGTCACTACTCAGCAATCACATGTGATTGCTGAGTGATTCCTAGGATCGTCGTAGTAGGGTTTGAGCTACTTATGCCATAGGACAGTTACCGTTGAAGAGGCACTTTGAAGCCCTCACATACTTGTACAAGTAGTAGTAGTCGAAGGCCAAGATTTGCCATCTTGGTCTTCTTCAATCGTCATTGATCTCTCCTTTCAAGTCCTCTATTCCCTTCTCCTCTCTTTGTGTGTCATTGTGTGCTGCTGCCTTGTACTGGAGATACAAGAGTGAGTTAAGAACTTTGGACTAGCATGGCTTAGGAAGATCCGCTGCTTGTCCTGTCATTGTGTTAAGGAAGCACCTTTGTATTTGACTTAGACATAGTGTTGAAGCCCTCTAGCCCTCATCTAGGCTCAAGTCAAGTTGATGTCACAGCGAGATGTAACAGGTCGGCACCCACCAACTGTCAGCCATAGAGCACGAAAACTACAAATTAGGTCTCACAGCTTTCCAAGGATGGCAACTCTGTGAGGTGGCGTTTCAGTCTCAGATATGTGAAACATGATGGACATTGCAGGATAAACAGTGATGTACAGGCAGGTGACCCAATTCTTGTCCTACGTTAAGGTAGCACAATCAGTCACTGAATGTGTAGAATATATAATCACACATGTTGAATATGGCAATTATTAGGAGTGATACGATCCCCATGGTTGCTGAATGCAAACCATTGAATGAAGTAGTGCACCAGGCCATACAGTTAGCTTACTGGTCAATACATTGGTCTCGATTGTCAGGTGAATGATTCTCAATAGGGTGTGGTCGCTCCAGCAGTGTTACAATACGACTCTATTTTCATTTTCTTTCTTAGTGGCACGTGATCCTTCTTCTAAGAGTCATTCACACCCGCTTCGAACTGGAGGATGCCGTCCTCGATGACATCAAAGCGGGGTACGTAACTGACCCTTTCGTCCAGAAACTTGCCCAGGCAGCACCAGGCATGACAAACATCCGGAACACCGATGGTTTCTGGTTCATTAATGACCGACTTGTCATCCCAAACAATGCCAATGTACGCGAAACTCTGTTCCGTCTCGCACACGATCAGCTTGGCCACTTTGGCTCACCGAAGACGTATGGCGCCTTGCGTGACGGGTTCTACTGGCCCCGCATGCGCCGCGACCTCGAGGACGGGTACATCCCGAGCTGTGCTGACTGCCAACGTAACAAGTCCCGCACTACCAGGCCCTTTGGGCCCCTTCACCCCCTGCCGGTGCCCGACAGCCGCTGTGATTCCGTGGCCATTGACTTCATTGGCCCACTGCCCAAGGATAATGGATTTGACACCATCCTCACGCTCACTGACCGCCTCGGCTCGGATATCCGTCTTGTCCCAACGGTTGCCACTTTAACGGCTGAACAACTGGCTGACCTGTTCTTCGACCGATGGTATTGTGAAAATGGGCTTCCGTTGGAGATCGTCTCCGACCGCGATAAGCTTTTCCTCTCCCACTTTTGGAAACGCCTCCATAAACTAACTGGTGTTAAGCTCAAGATGTCCTCCAGCCATCACCCCGAAACCGACGGCGCCAGTGAGCGCACAAACAAAACGGTCATCCAATGTGTCCGCTACGCAGTGGAGCGCGATCAGCGTGGCTGGGCTCAGGCGCTTCCGAAAATCCGCTTCGACATCATGAACACCCTGAATAGCTCCACGGGCCTCACACCATTTCAACTACGCTTCGGAAAATCCCCCCGCATTTTGCCCCCACTTGTGCCGAATACCAACCCACAGGAACCCATCCTCGACACCGCGCTCCACATCGCGTCACGCATGGCGCGGCTCGAAATGGACGCCCAAGACAACCTCCTGCAGGCAAAAGTTGCGCAAGCACACCAGGCCAATGACAAACGGAACATATCGTTCCCGTTCTCCGTCGGGGACAGAGTCGTCCTCTCTACCTTCCACCAGCGACGGGACTACAAATCAACCGAGGAACACAGAGCAGCGAAGTTCATGCCCCGTTACGACGGGCCGTACCGCATTTTGGCGACTGACGTTGCCCACTCTACGGTAACCTTGGATCTCCCGACTAAGCCACACACCTTCCCTGTGTTTCACACGTCTGAAGTCCAACCGTTTACTGAGAACGACAATGAGCAGTTCCCGACTCGTGCACTAATCCCCCCTGACCCAGTTTTAATCGATGACCACGAAGAATTTTTTATTGACAGGATTGTTGACCAACGACGCCGTGGTCGAGGTGTTCAATACCTCGTCCGGTGGCGCGGCGAAGGCCCGGAAGGCGATAAGTGGCTCCCAGCAAAGGAGCTTGAAAATTGTGAAGCCCTCGACACCTGGCTGCAACGTGACAACACGGCAACCACATCGAGAAGCGATAACATTCCCCTTCCGTAGCATACCTTTTCGTTTCGCCGCCGGTAGCTTTCCCCTGAAAAGAAAAGAAAAAACAGGGGTTTTGACGCACCCGTGCTGAGCGCCTTTGCACCCCCCCTGCCCTCCCTTTTCCCTTTTTTCCCGCTCCCTACCTTGCTTGCCTTTCTCAGCATACTGGGGAGGGGTGTAAGTACGCATACCAACTGCTTCCTTTCACGCTCCGGTCACGCCGACTGTAGAGCTTCTTTCTTACTTCCAAAAGATCGTCCTGGAACGCCACAAGCATTCCAGGACCGGAGACAATTGCTTAAAAGGACGACCTCACCTCTCGGTCGTCCTTCAGTCTCCTTCAGTCTCTTTCCTCCCTCTTCCTTTTATCTACCTACACAAGCGTCCCTAGAGCTTTCCGAAATAAGATACCAGTTGCCTGTCCTGCCCTGTTTGTCTAAGTGTTCACCGGCCCAGGCCGGTGCCTTTCACTCGTATTGTGATAAAAGTTCCATCCAACGCGCCTGTCGCCGGGATAGGTCACGTTGGGTGTTGAAGTGTTCTAGGGTGCGGTGGTCAGTCCAGACTTGGAACTCATAGCCTAGAAGTTCGGAGCGCCACTTAGCGAGAGCGCGGACGATTGCTAGCAGTTCCTTCTCATGAACTGGGTAGTTGAGTTCCGCACCCTTGAACGAGCGGGATTCATATGCAACGGGGCGAGCGGTGTCATAAGTGGGGCCAAAGGTAAGGACGGCACCTGATCCCGTGTCGCTGGCATCAGTGGTTACAAAGATCCGATAGTGAGGCATGAGTGATGGGTCGATGGTGGTGAGGCAATCAGTTGACGTGACCAGCTGTTTGATGCTATCGAAGGCAACTTGGTGTGTAGGTGTCCATGTGGGGAACAATTTTTCGCATTCTTTACGGGTCAGCTCATCAAGGACGGCTGTATGGTCAGCCAGTTTGGGCAGGAATGCGGAGAGGTACTGAACTAGACCGAGAAAACCGCGCATTTGTTTCGCAGATGTCGGTGTTGGCCAGTGTATTACACGGTCTGCTTTCCCTTCGTCGGCTTCGATGCCCTTTGCTGAGACGCGATGTCCAAGGAAGCGGATTTCGGCACAGAACAATTTCGTCTTCTTTGGGTTGCAATAAAGACAGTTATCCACGAGGGCCTGCATGATTGTGCGGACGTTAGATTCGTGGTCTGTGAGGGTTCGGGACCATATGACGATGTCATCCAGGTAAACATGGCAGATTTTACCAATCCATGGCCTAAGGGCGGCAGTGATGCGCCGCTGGTGGATAGCGGGGGCGTTTTTGATGCCCATGGGCATGACAACCCATTCATAAAGCCCCCATGGTGTGTTGACCGCTGTCAGACCAATGTCGTCATCGTGCATGCGTGTTTGGAAAAAACTGTTGGTCATGTCTATAGAAGCAAAGTATGTCCCGCTTGCACAATCAGCGAGAATGTCGTTTACATGCGGGATGGGGAAACTGTCGGTGATTGTGTTCGTGTTTAATTGGCGGTAGTCATTAACCCAGCGGGGTGGCACTGTTGGGTCCGCTTTTGGTATGATGAATGCACCTGACCCTGCCGGGGCAGACGAGGGCCGGATTCGGCCAGCCGTCAAATGTTGTTGGAGGAGGTCATGCCATGCTTCCTTCCACTTACGTGGACAAGGATAGTTGCGTGATTTTATGGTACTGTTGGGATCCTTGAGACGGATTCGGGCACGTGGTTGGAGCGGCAGCTCATTGACGTGGGGTAGAGGTTCGAAAACACGCGCGAATTCGGTACGTATGGCTGCTTCTCGTTGGGCAAGTTCAGCTTCAATTCCCAGTGTGGTGATACGTTCATGGAGCGAAGCAAGAATGTCAGGAGTGGGGTGTGGTTGACCGTGGGTGATGAGCGTTTCCACGTGGTACTTAGGGCTATGTAGCGGCCTAGCAGACAGGAGGTCATAGTGCGGTGTGGTTGACGTGACAATGCATGCGCGTGCTGCGTAATTACAAACAATTTCATTGGCGTGCAGGAATGGGAGCCCCAGGATGATGGGCATGCAAAGCCCCTGCGCGATTACAGCTTTTAAAACAATCGACGTAAAGTGCGTATCTGGTGAGGTAACAGACAAGTGTACATAGTGTGTGAGCAGCGGTGGTTTCTGGTCGCCAATTGCGACGCTGACAGATTCTGGGCTGCGGAGACGGATGCGTGGGAGTTGGAGTTCCTTAACAAGTTCGGGTGTGATAAAAATCATGTGGGCCCCACTGTCAATAAGTGCCATCGTGTTTACTGAAAGATGAGCTGGGGGGTTATGAGCAACACACTTCCAGACAAGATGGTCGCATTTTAATGGGGTATCAGTACTTACCGAGGACAAGCTGTTTTCCGATAGATCGGAGAAGCTGGTCTCGGAAGTTGCTGCCGATGGGAAAATGGCCGCAAGTGAGGTAGCAGGGTTTTGTTCAGGTCCAGTGGAGGCGTCTGTGATGCTGGCCACAGGTGCGGTGCGGTTCTGAGACTTTGTGGATGCTGCTTTGGCTCGAGCAGCGTCTTGAGCAGTGAGCGTTTTGTAATTTTTTCCCGATAGGGTAACGGAGCATTTATCCGCACGGTGTCCTGCATAGAATAAGCGGCACTTTAGACAGCCATCATGGTCGAGCAAGAGGCAGCGTTCCTCCTCTGTGAGCTTAGGAGGGTATGGGTTCGTAGTTTGACCAGCAGTTGACAGGGTGCTGTTCGTCAAGCTATTGCGGTTGGGATTGGAACTGCGCGCCAGGTTGTATGGACGTTTGGTGATTCGTAGTTTCTCATCACATAGGTCAGCCATGCGTTTGCGGATATCTTGTCGTTCCCCGTCAAGGTCCGTTAGTTTCTCAAGCCAGGCAACAAAATCCGTGATATTGGATACTTTTTCTTTTCGTGCTTGGGTTCGCAGTTCATGAACTATGTTTCCTTCAAGTTGGCGGCGCATTTGGTCATCATCAAGATGAGAGTCGGTGCCACGAAGGGCAACATTTAGTGTCTGGATTTGTGTCGCCCATGATTCAAATGTGGTCGTTTTTGGGTCAAGGCGTGAACTGAGGATTTGTGTTCGTACATCAGCTTCCCAATCACGGGGGAGCCAACGCGTGCGGAATTCGGTCATGAATGTGGAGAAAGTGAGTGTGCGGAGTCGCGTACGGTGGACAGTGATCCAGTCATTGATGAGGGGATTCTCAAAACACCCAAGGATTTTTGTGACTTTGTCCGTTTCCAGGATGCCTCCTTTTGCGTTCATGAAGTAATTCTCTGCATGGTTTTCGAAATCACGGATAACATTAGGGGTCACCTTTCCATTGGAAAGATGGGGGGGGCGTGAGAGAATTAAATGGGTGGCGATGGCATTCTTATGGTCAGACATTTGGGGTGGTTTCGTGATGAACGGTGTATCAAATGATGATTCGTCTGATGATGATGGTGACGGGGATGGAATGCGCACTGATAATGGTGGAGACAGGGATTGGGCGCGTACAGGTGCAGCTAGTGTTTCAAGGGTGTGTGGTACTTGGTCGTTAGACAGTGGTGGAACCGACTGCGAGACACGGGGAGGGGGTGCAGGGGAGGCGAAATTCGTCTGAGGCGGAGCACTGGCTGCTCGGGTCGTTGCTACGGGTGACTGTGGACCACCAGGTGCTTGTTCAGGGACGATTTCTGGTGTTTGATTTACGGGTTGTACAGGGGATGGTGGTGTCTCGTGTGGTTCCGATGTTACAATTGGTGGCTGCGACGTTGGGTTTTGGGCAAGGTTCTGGGCTGGTGAAGAGGATCGCAGTGCAGCACGGTTCTGCAACCTCTGCGAATGTCGGGAAGCCAGGTTCAGTGGGTATCAGGTCTGGGGTATGGGTTCGTTATCAGATAATCCTTCGCTGAGCGAAAGGCAAGGGGTAGTATACCGAGTATACGGTGTCCAAAAAAAAGTGAAAGGCACCGGCCTGGGCCGGTGAACACTTAGACAAACAGGGCAGGACAGGCAACTGGTATCTTATTTCGGAAAGCTCTAGGGACGCTTGTGTAGGTAGATAAAAGGAAGAGGGAGGAAAGAGACTGAAGGAGACTGAAGGACGACCGAGAGGTGAGGTCGTCCTTTTAAGCAATTGTCTCCGGTCCTGGAATGCTTGTGGCGTTCCAGGACGATCTTTTGGAAGTAAGAAAGAAGCTCTACGGTCGGCGTGACCGGAGCGTGAAAGGAAGCAGTTGGTATGCGTACTTACACCACTCTTTTCTCTTTTCTCCCATACAAGTCACTCTGACTCTTGCCCATTGCTAAGGGGCTAGTGTTTCATCTATATCTATTGTTTCATGGCTTACCCGTGATTACTGTGGACTGCACCACAGTTCTTATTGTTCTTTTGTTTCAGACTCGTTGACTCAATCCTAGGATGCTATTGTGACTCAATCCTAGGATCCCTCATATTTACTATAAAGTCAGGCTTGCTAGGTAGCTTGTAGCCTTAGACTTGACTTTTTGTACTCTATGGTACTTGAGCAATTGAAGACCAGTAAATACTCCATCTCTCACGAGCAAACCCTCTCCTCTCATTGAAAGATCCTAAGTTCCACTATTGGCTTAGGCTGACCTTTCAACTTGTACATCACTACTGAAGTTCCTCCTCGGAACTTCCCTTGACAACCAGAACCAGACCCTTAGTGCAGTGTCTCAGTAGATCAACTTAACCCACGTCGGGTGAACGTCCCCACCGTGATGTAACATTAAGTCAAGTCTATCGAACCTATTGCCACTCTGGCTAAGGGAAGAAGAATTTCCAAATCCCGATCAGTAGCTGGATTCAAACCATTTCCCATCAAGAGGAGAATAGAAGATGACATTCCTAGCCATGTAAAAGGAGCAGCCCTTTGGCAGGAAATCGACGGCGAAGAAGGTTTTTGGGTATATGACATACTCAGCGCAGTATACCTTGCCATCGAATACAAAGAAAGTACTGAGCAGTGGTACTTCATACAGCAAGACAGCAGGATAAGAAAGTGGATAGCGATCCAACCAGTCCCCTCCCTGTATAACCTGGGAAGAAGATTGATCAGACCAATGACAGTGCAAGCAATTCCACCAGACAACACTCCGTTGAAGGCAGGCCAGCATACAGTGCCAACCTGTTATGATACGACTGAATTTCTTCCTTTCTTCTCATGTGACCATTCTCACAAGAGTCATTATGACTCTTTTATTTATTTCTCCCATATGAGTCATTCTGACTCTGGCCATTGTCAAGGGCCTATGTCTCAAGTATATCTTTTGTTTCATGACTTACTCATGATTACTGTGGAGTGCAGTCCGCAGTTCTTATTGTCTTGTTGTTGTGGAGACTCAGTGACTCGATCCTAGTACACTATTGTGACTCAGTACTAGGATCCTCTCATTTACTATAAAGTCAGGCATGCTAGGTAGCTTGTAGCCTTAGACTTGACTTCTTGTATTCTATGGTACTCGAGCAATCGAAGACCTCTGAACACTCCATCTCTCACGAACCCTCTCCTCTTACTGGAAGACCCCAAGTTCCACTATTGGCTTGGACGAACCTTTCAACTCATACATCCTCACTGAAGTTCCTCCTTGTAACTTCCCTTAACAACCAGAACCAGACCCTTAGTGCAGCATCTTAGTAGATCGACTTAACCCACGTTGGGTGAACGTCCATACTGTGACATAACACAACTGCTAAGAGACGTGATACAAAAAGTTCTCCAATGGCAACACAGATGACCACCACAGCTGCAACCGCAACAATGACAGCTGTTCCCCTATCCACAGTACAATCATTCTTTATGAAGGGGACAGGAACAGGAAGCGGAAACCCCCCTGCTAGCACTACGTCAGCAGGAAGTGGTCCCTCCGGAGATGGGCCCCCAGGACCACCAGGAGGAAGTGGACCACCAGGAGGTGGCCCCCCAGGAGGTGGGGGTGCACCTGGAGGCGGAGGTGCCCCAGCAGGAGGAGGCACACCCAGAGGTGGAGGACCCCCACTGGGTGGCGCCCCTGCTGGTGGTGGGGCAGGTGCTGGCCCAGGCCCCAGAGGGGCAAATGGCAAACTTGGAGGAAACCCCCCAACCAACTTTGATGGGACCCAATCGCTTGTGGACCAATTCATGCAGGAATTTAACCTGTATCAAATCACTAACTTGGATGCTGAACAAATGGCGATACCTATGAAACGAGTGGCGCTGCTGCTTGGCTTCATAAAAGGACCCAACATGAAGGACTGGGTCAAGAGATGGACCAACTAGATCCTAGCGGAAATGAATAATGGAAGGCTCCCAAACGATGAATATTACTGGACAGCAGTGTCTCAAGGCTTCAAACAAGCATTCCAGGATACTGGAGCAAGAGAAAGGGCAGAAGATAAGCTGTGCCACCTCACATTCATACCAAATGAGGTGGACATGTTTATTGCCCAGTTCGAATCTCTTGCTGCTGAAGCAATGTATCCTCTGGACACTCAGTCGACACACTCTCTATTTGCATCCAAGCTTCCTTACCGCATGATAGATCATGTCTACAAAGTGGTACGCCCTCTGGACTTTAGAGGATGGGCCAACAGAGTGCGCCAGTACCACTTGGACAACACCGCAGTCCAGAATATCAGGGGGATTAATGAAGAAACTCCAAGGAAGAAGGGAGCAGGAAGAATGAACCCCACCCAATTGGTGAAAATGCTAGGCATCAAAATGCCAGCACCTGCTTCAGATGCAATGGACACTCGTGCAGACCGCTCTCGTTCCGACTTTAATAGAAACAAGGAAACCAAAGGAAGAGCAGCTGCAACCACTGTAAAAGAAATGAAAGATGTTGAAGTTCAGAAGAAAGAAGGCCGTTGCTTCAACTGTAACAAGCAAGGACACCTCTCACACAACTGTCCTGACAAACAGAAGGACGAAAACCCTCCTAAGAAAGCTCGCAAAGCCCAGGCTGAAGAAAGCGAACCAGAGGAAGAAGAAGAAGAGGATGAGTCTGACACTGAATCCACCCCTACCAATATGCAATCATCCCTGATTAAAAGCCTTTCAACTAAGGAAAAATATGAATTGTTGAAGCAGGCTTAGGATGTGGAGCATGGGAAGGATTTTTAAAACACACAACCCCTCTGGTCTGGGCGCATGCATTACAGTTCAAAGACGTGTTTGTTTGTAAATATTGAAGTCTCCAAATCCCAACTCTGATACAAACTGCACACACAATGGCCAAAAGAAAAGTTCTCGTGGATTTAGGAGCCATGGACAACTTTATCGACTTCAAGCTCCTGAAAAGAATGAAGATTGGCAAACTAAAGCTGCCACAACCCCACATAGTGTGGAACATAGACAGGACCCAGAATAAGTCAGGAATCATCAAGTACTACGTTGACCTGCAAGTCTGAACTGGGGAAAAGAAACAGAATATGCAATTCCTTGTCACCAATCTAGGAGATGATGAGATGGTGTTAGGGTACCCTTAGCTCGCTGCCTTCCAGCCATTGATCGATTGGAGAAGCACGACCCTTGATGAAAGCATGCAACCACTTGTCATCAAGACCCTTTCATATACAACAGACGCAGAAGTTACCCGCATATGAGATGCATGGGTAAAAAGGGCTGCATCATTATGCACCCCTTGGGAAGAACTCTTCATACATCAAATGGACGAAGAAATCCTCAAAAGAAGCTCAATGTCAACCGAGATGGCAGTAAAAGCACTGCCAAAAGAAGAGAAAACCTGGGACCAGGTAGTCCTGAAACACTACCACAAATGGAAGAAGGTCTTTTCCGAAGAAGAAGCGAAGCGATATCCAGAACATCAACCATGGGATATTGCTATTGATTTTACAGAGGGAGCCCCCAAAACTCTCCCCCTGCCTCTCTCCTGCCCTCCCCCTGCCTCTCCCTCCCTCCCCCTGCCTCTTGCCCCACCTCACTCCCACTCCCCGTCCCCTCGCCCCCTCCCCACCCTTTCCCACCCTCCACCTCCTGCCCACCCTGCCTCTCCCTCTCTCCCCAGCCTCTCCTTCTTGTCCCCTCTCCCTGGCCTCCCTCTTGCTCACCATCCTTGCACCTCTGTTGCTGCATGCAGCGCCTGTCCCCACATGTCTGCTTGCATCACGCATGCCACACTCTACTCTGTACTTACAATACTCATTAATTACTTTCATGTAACTTATAATTAAGTAACAAATACACTTTGATAATAATTCATTAAGTTGATTGTCTTTAAAATTTTATGTGTTAATCTAATAAATTTTATTATCTAATAAACATGAAATTATGTGCTTGATTAAGCAGTGAAAATGTGTTTTTAAGCGGAGATTCAATTTGTGGAAGGGCCGGAGCGGACCCGAGCGTGGAAAACACGTGTAAAGTATGCATCTAGCAGGGGACCTTGAACTCGAACCACCATGATGGTAGAGTGTTCCCACACTTTTACACGGGCAAGGATGGGCTACACAACAATACCACATGAACACACTGCACCCACGGAGACACCACTGCACCCCCTAAGGGAACCAACCCGCTCCCTAAAACAATGATCACACTACCCTTAGAGGGCACCCCCTCATGCATACTTAGAGGGTATCCCCCTGCACATACCTAGAGGACCCCCCTCATGCATACTTAGAGGGTACCCCCACATGCATACCTAGAGGACCCCCCCTCATACATATTTAGAGGGCACTCCCTCAAAGAGTAAAGGAGAGAGTAACACGTAGCACGAACCCCACCACATACCACTAACATAATGTGGCAAACATGATGTGTCTTGGTGGACTTCCAGGAGACTGGATACATTGGAGAAAGGTTTTTTAGTGGGTAGGAAGACACAGGTGAAACCCCTGACACTTGAGCCCCACACTACCCCCCCCCCCCCCGGGGGTGTGCATAAATGCATTTTTTGCCTTCCCTTTGAGCCTCACAGCCCGCATCAGCACATTAGATAGAGCTGTTAGGTAACCTAGTTACTATCTCCTGCTATCTAATAAATCGCTCCTCCTCCTCCTCCTCCTCCTCCAAAAAAAAAAAGTACACACCTAGCAACATGGGAAGAAGTCTGCACAGTGGCATGCATATAGGATGAGTCACATGTTGGTCACATGTTGTCACATGACGTGTTAGGGGTGGGGTCAGCTATAGAAAGGCGACTTTTGCAACCTCATTTGTCAGTTCTTTTGTTCCTCTCTTGTCCCCATAAAAAAGTGTCCCGCCGCTGTTATTGTTGTACCACCCTTGTCCTCCACCGACCATCATCCACCATGTCACTTTGGCTTCTTCTCATTGATCACGAGTACAACGCCCTTGGAACCAAGTTCCCAGTTTTGATCTCTGACAGAGACAATGTACATGACTTGAAGGAGAAGGTCAAGGTGGAGAGGCAAAACAGCCTTGCCCACGTTGATACTGCAATGCTCTCTGTGTGGAGATGCACGGACCCAACGGTTAATTTCAAGAAAAATGACTGTCAAGTCTGTGAGGTCTTCATCAACAAGAAAGTCACAAAACTCAAGATAAACCAGACGATAGGAGGACTACAAATCCTGGAGGACGAGACACTGATTGTATTGGTGACAGCTCAGAACGAGGCTACTGGTACGTCACATGTTTTTACCGCCATTGGCTGCATTCTCATACAAGCATGGCCATCACATTGAATGAAGATTGCCTACTTAACCACTGCATCACGTCCAAAGTGGACTCAGAATATGAAGTTTGCTTCCTTAAAGCGCACTCTAAAAGGGACTTCATTCAAGATGATCTCGACTTGAATGAAATAGTGGATGTGGAAGAGGAAAGAGTCCCCAAATTTGTCGAAGAGTATAAAAAGATGCTGGGCCAAAAGCGAAAAGTGGCTGATAATGTTGGTTGTTTTCGTATCTTTTCATGTTTCCAACTCCTGACGGATGAGATCAGCTGGGAGATGCAGCCAAAATGGTTGTATGTGAAGCGACTTGCAATGAGTATTTTACTTGTTTGATGAAGGATGACTTTGGGTCTGTTCCCATTGTTGACCAACATGAGTGTTCCCATCTTTGCTACATTTCGTCTGCCAGTTGGGCAAGGTTGTGGCGCTCTAATGTCAGGTTCTTCAAAGAAGCTGATGTGAATATGCTTTTTTTCTACACAATTGCGGATCATTTTGACTCACTCAGAATGGAAAAATTTGCCATTAAACTGTGAGTCAGCACATTTTTAATCTTCTGTTAAGCTAACATCCTCGAACAGCAGCCAACAATTGTGGCCATTCTCGTTTGTCATCCAAGTTGAGGACGAGTATTACTCATACAAGCCTAAAAGCAATTTCCTTGTTCTGAAGTCTGGTCTTCCACAAGTGGCAGTGGAAGTTAATTCGATTGCACCGGATAGAACCCTTGTGGGCCTACATCGCCTGATGCTTCAGGGAGCCAGTGTTGTCCAATTTGCAAACACATTCCTGGATACATACAAGAATAAGAAGAATTTTGTTTTTGTGGCCATATTCGTCCATGGGGTCGGAGTGGCAGACTGCTACATTCTTTATCAGAAAGAGGGTTTCGAGAAGGTAGGCACATGTGCTTTGTGTATCATTGAAATCCTATGCTGAATTGCCATAGGTTTATTGCAAGAGACGAAATCTTGAATTTAAAGACAAATGCAGCCGCGCTAGATTTGCACTCGAACTATACAATCTCTCTTCTGTATTGGATAATGAAAGCCAGAGCAAAGACCCTACAGAAAATGTCAAGAAGCTCACGGCCCATGTTGAGTATCTTAAGAGGAAGTACAAACTACCGACGTTCACTGGAAAATCAAAGCATCCTGCCAGTGATAATGGGGGGAACCAACCTGGACCCAGTGTTCGTTGGAAGGGTGATGGTGGAGGCACAATTGAACAGCTCGGAGCCTGTGGATATGAAGTGGTACCGGATATCTTTGAGATGGACGGTGGCACTTGGGAATTGCTCTCCAAGGTGTAGTACTAAGACCATTTCTCGATCCATGATTTGCACTGACTATTGTCTTGCAGCCACCACCCCATATCCATATGGTCTATTGACAGGGCGATCCAAACAAGACCAAATTGATTGCAAAGCACGTCCGTGAGGGATCAAACGAGCTGGACATCCTTAAGTATCTCCAAACGATATGGCCTCAGTCTCTGTACATTATCTCGTTGATTGAAACTATCCCCCCTATCACCAGAGAGTGGCTCATTCTACCAAAGTTGCGCTCCCTCTGCGACAAACAATTCATGAGCAGTGACGGCGTCTGCAGTCGTGACCAGCTCAGCTAGGGCCTCATAAAGGGGCTCGCATATCTTTACAAGCACAAAGTAGCACATCAAGATGTTAAGCTGTTCAACCTTGTCTGTGATAATGTTTTTCGCTTGCAAATAATTGACTTTGATGTAGCTATCATGCTTCAAGAAGCCGACATGGAAATTGATGAATATTGCGGCACCAAGGACTGGACAGCTCCTGAAATGGGAGAGCAAGATGGACCAACGCCGATGTATAGCCCCATCAAGGCCAATAGGTGGTCATGTGGGTGTGTTCTCCTACATCATATCATGGCCGGGAAAGGAGACAACTGCCTGTCAAAGTTTGCTGACCAGCTGATGGCAAACGATCCCCAGCAGCAACCGTCGCTGCTTGAATGGGACAAGTGATTTGCCACCCCATTCTCCGACGTGGCCAACATACTTAAAGATGACAGGAGAGAGGCATCCTGACCCTAGCAAGACACGGTAGAAGTCAATGGCAAAAGTATGAAACCACCAGCTACGAAGAAGCCCAGGCTGGCAGTGAATGAGTGAGATGTTTGACCAGAACTGTACGGATTACAGGCATCTTGACAGACTGGTGAAGTCTTCTAATATCCTATTGATGCATTAGCAAGTGTATTGTGATACATGGTTGTGTACGTGGTGTCTGCACACTGTTCACTGTCGACACACGCCTGTGGTGTATATAAGTCCATGCGATCGGATGAAACTGCAACGCACAAATCCAATGCTACCCAAGTTGTCTGGAAGACTGTCAACCAACAGTCCTGCTCAGATGAGAACCACGCAGCGTCTATCAGCTCATTCACAAGGTGGGCTAATATGACATGTTCAAGTTAGTAACATGGAACACGGTGAGGGGAAATGGTATCCTCATATAAACATCCCGACTCGATGCGTGGGGCCATACCTTATCCCGCTTACACCAGACCAGCCACCAGACCCATTTAAGCCCCCAGGCCCCTCCGACGTTGACCCCTCTGGTGGCAGGTGTCAATGCTTTGTAATCATTTTTCTGATTAGTTTCGGCCGCATCCATGTTTTGATTCTATCACTTCCACCTGTGGTTCTATTGCCACAGCCTATCCCCACCTACTTTGTATAAAAGGGGCCCTAGTAGTGATGGTAGTCTGTATTCTGAGCGCCTTGAAAGCAATACTACTAGGCTGATTATGTGAGCTAGTGAGCTGCACTCATGGCTTCAGAGGCCTCAGGCCTCAGGTTTAGAGACTGCAATCCACCCTATGACTACACAGACCAGGTCCATGATAACATGTACTCCCATGTAGGTCGAATCAGGCTGGTGCACAAGTACTGTACATGAGAACATCAACACCTCATTTGTTCTCCATATGACAGAAATTGGCATTGCTCAACCCCACCCCTAACATTTCATGTGACCAGTCACATGATGGTGAATCTGTAACTTGCAAGTACACATTGTCATGTGACATCACATGACCTGATCACATGACATAGATTCAGTGACTGCAAGTACACAACGCTACGTAACATCACGTGATCAGGTCACGTGACATAAAACCTGTAAAAAATGTGGTAAACAATGTACAGTAGCCTCCAATAATGATACATAATTTTTCAATTTTCACCCCATCCCAACTCAACAAAAAGTGCTTCAATAATGATTTTCTCATCCCCCAGCTTGTCCAGACCTATGAAAATTTACTTGATGCTTCCCTGGCTTTCACTCTCAGCCTATGTAAAGCTTCAGGGGCATATGTGTCCTATGCTAGGAGGTAAGGGCAATTTTCACCAGCAGGTCGATCTACCCTCTGCATCAAGAACAGCCTTTGTTACGCTTCGGTAAGCGTGTGCCTTGCTTTAGGCCACGAGGAGGCGCGAGTACTTAGCTTTAGATTTGGCTAAGTCGAACGTGGAGTCTTCTACC
This sequence comes from Lactarius evosmus, assembly GCA_951394315.1. Lineage (NCBI taxonomy): Eukaryota > Fungi > Basidiomycota > Agaricomycetes > Russulales > Russulaceae > Lactarius > Lactarius evosmus. Next base: position 777,713 of record OX596129.1, on the reverse strand, counting down.
CTCAACACGACGACAATCTCTGCAACTGGGAAGGTGACGTCAAGGCGAACCTTATGCAGTGCACTTCCCTCCGAACGCGAGGAAGGGATGAAGGAAAGTCTTTGAAACCGATGATTCAAGAAGACCAAGATAGCGACTCTTGGTCTTCCGCGACTACTATTTATACAAGATGATAGAGGGCTTTAAAGCACCTCCCGAACGATATTGACCTATAGCAATACTAGCTCGAACCCTAGTATCGCTATCCTAGTAATCAGTAAGCTACAGTACCATGTGATACTACTGCTGACTGATAACACGTGAAAGTATGAGTCCCTGACTAATGTAAGAAATCACAAGCCTACTACCGTAGTCAGAACCTAGTAGTAAGCGTCCAAGTCCGATCTGTGACAGAATCGATGAGAGGCTTCTTCATCAAAGAGTTTCGTGAATGATGCGTACTCGGGTGGCAAAACTGCTTTTGTGGTGTATTGCTGTGCTTTAATGGCCAAGTCAGTAGATGTGGTTCGCAGCGCGGCCGGTCCTTCATCTTCGAGTTGCTGGACGGCTTCTTCTTTTTCTTTCGTGGTGATCGCCGCTCGTGTAATAGGGGATGCTCGCGGTGGTTGGATTGATCGTAGTATGATGGGGAGCGCGTCCTCTTTGATAGTGGCGAACCTCCATGACATTTGAGGCTCGTAGGTGGCAAGCCAGGGGTATCCTAGCACAATATCTTCATTTCCGATGTTGGTGAGGAGGAACCGAAGGGTTTGATGTATGCCTTTCGTTTGGACGTCCAGATCTATGAAGTGGGTGATGAGTCCCACTTTATTCTCTGTATTGTCAATGTTCCATATCTTTTTTGGTCGTTCAAGGGCTTGTATGCCCAAGCGCATGCATTTGGCGAATGCGGGACGTATGAAGTTGTCGGTGGCTCCTGAGTCCACCAATGCTCTTATGTCGGCCATAGCGTAATTCGTGCGAATCGAAACTGGAATTTTCATAGAACAATAGCGCGTGATGATAACCGAATTACAATTGACTGCCCTCACCCAGGCCGATGGGTTCAGGTGTCCTGAAAACCCTCTTGTTTCCAGAGATCTTTCAAGATCATGTCCTTTACTTTGTCAGGTTCCGCCGCTACTCCCGTCATCCAGTTCGTAGCCCGCTCGTGCGGGGTTTGAGCTCGAGAGGCCTGGATGGGTTGCTCCTCCGGTTCGTATCGGTCTGCTTCGGTCCGTCGATTGTAGGTGTGCTGTGGGCATTGCCTGCTAATATGACCTTTCTTTCCGCAAGTGTAACATGTAACTTGGGAAAAGTCCCTGCGTCCCCCTCGGCGTTCTATAAACCCTCCACGTGGCCGCTGTTTGGCGCGGTACTGTTCGAATATTTCGTCTGCATCAGCGAGGCGTCCCCGGATGCAGTCTGCTGAGGTATCCATGGCGTTGGGGTCTCTTGGAAGGTTCCATCCTGGACCCCCTCCCCCGCCTCCGCGTCGTGATTGATTACCGCGGTTCGGGGCCGACCCCCCTGCTGGTCCTCGATGTTGTTCTAGGCGAGCCCTCATATGGATGTATTGCTGCTGTCTTTTCATGACTGCAGTCTTCCAGTCTTCGAATGTTTGTGGGTCGTCCATGGTGAAGACCTTTTCGTACAGGTCACGCGGCAACCCGTTTGTGAAGATGTCGAGTGTTAATGGGGAGTCTAGGCGATAGCCAGCTTGTCGTGCCAGGGTTTCGAAGTTGGTCACGTACGTGTCAATATCTCTGGCGGCCATCCGTATCCCCTTCTTTAGTGCCGCCTGGGCCTGTTCTCGTTCGAGGGTGTTGGAAAAGCGTCTTGTAAAGGCACTGATGACCTCATGCCACAAACGTGGGTCAGAGTCATTTATTCCTCCAGTGACCTGCCTATTGAGCCAGTGGCTGGTGTGAGTGATCCACTTGTTGACATCTTTTCCTTGGATGTAAGTGAGGAAGAGCATGGAACGCCTGTAAGCGTTAGCCATAATGGGGTTGTTGTTGTTGATTCCCCAATACAGTTCCCACTGCGTGAGGAATTCTTCCGATTTGTGTCGGTCTCCTTTGAACACCTCGGGCGCGTTTCCTGCGAACTTATCAGAGTGACCTCGTCCGTGAGGGGATCCAACTGGTGGTACTCCCCCGAATGGTGGCCCTCCTCCTGGCAGTCCTCCTCCGGGCGGTCCTCCTCCAGGCGGTCCTTCTCCTCCCGGGCTTCCTCCTCCGGGTCGCCCGTCTCCTGGTGGGTCTGGATGGTCTGGTCCTATGGCTCTCATTATGGCTGCATCGTCGGCAGTTAGGGGTTCCCCGGTGATAGGGTTCATGGGCATTTGTACTCGGCTCAGGGGTTCTTCAGTGATAGTGGCCATAGGTGGTAGGATGGTAATAGACTCAGCTCGTTCAATAAGGCTGACCTCTGCTTGATTTAATGGTGAAGGGGATCGAGATGGTTCGTTGTCAGAAACGTCTTCTGATACTTCGTGAGTGTTCTCGGAGTGACTTGTGTTTTCTTCTCCGTCAATGGGCCCCCAGTCTGATCGTGGGATTACTTCGTCGGTGTATATATCACAGCGGTGATGGGGTCGTAATGGGGCGATAACCTGCCACCGGTCTAGGATGTAGTCGACCACGCACCAGCACAGACGGTCGAAACTGAACTCAACTGGGCGTTCTCCCCTTCGCGTCTTGATGACGTATCCTTCTACTCCGTTAGGGTTGCTCCAGTAGGCGTTCCTCAGATATCGGATTGGAACGTTACGACTGCCTCGTTGTAGTAGGTTGTACAGATGAAATCTGTCGATTTCCCACTGTTCTCGGGTTGTTACTCTCGCCACGATGGAGAGATCTTGGTCTTAATGTTATGCCTTGCCATAGCGTTCATTCAACTTGAACGGATTTCTAGGCGAGAGAACAGTAAACGTGACACAAGTCAAACGTAGAGGTGACTTCCTCAATACGACGACGGGGCTAGCAACAGATCTTCTAAGTCACGTTGGCCCAAATAGGCTTCGACCTGCCAGTGTATATACCAGACGAGGTGACAATTGCACACAATGCTAAGGGAGAGGAGGAGAGAGTAAAGCGTCCAATGTAGAAGATCAATGGCAATAGAAGAAGACCAAGATGGCGTGTCTTGGTCTTCGCCGACTACTACTTATACAGATACTCGAGGGCTTTAAAGCGCCTCTTGAACGAAACTATCCTATGGCGTAAGTAGCTTGAACCCTACTACACCGATCCTAGGAATCACTCAGCAATCACATGCGATTGCTGAGCTGCTGACTGATACTGTAAGTCTGTGACTAATTACTACTTACTACCGTAGCCACAACTGGTAAGTAAGAGTCCGAAGCTCTGAATCACGACATCACTATTACACTGGTAAGTCCGAGGGGTCGACCGTAACAATGAGGGTGGCGGAGTCAGTTCCATCTTTAGTCAGATGTAGAGGCACTTCCTCAATACAGAGATGGGGCTAATTGGTGGACTTCTTGCTAAGTCACACCAGCCGGTATTGCTCAACTTGCCACTGCACAAGGAGCACTGCGTGATGACTAAGGATGACGGAGAGAGAGAAGAGGAGAGCGAAGAGAACTCTGGTTGTGAAGGCAATCCTGAAGAAGACCAAGATAGCAAATCTTGGTCTTCCGCAGCTACTATTTATACATATACACAAGGGCTTTAAAGTGCCTCTCCAATATTGTTGACCTATAGCGATACTACCTCGAACCCTAGTACTGCTATCCTAGTAATCACTCAGCAATCACATGTGATCGCTGAGTGCTGACTGATGAACAAGTCCGTGACTAATTACTACTTACTACCATAGCCACAACTGGTAAGTAAGAGTCCACGCCACTTCAGAACACTTCGACTACGACTTCTACCTTAATCTGAATACTTCCAACGGCCTGGGAGCCTGACCGTGACAATCCACATCCTTTTTGGGTATCAGCTGCAATATGCAGCTCTCACTGGGGCGCAATCAGAAATTGAAGTGCCTGCGGTCGAAGAATGGCTATCCCAGGTGCATCGCATGCGACAAGAAGCGCAGAACGCCCTTTCAGAAGCTGCCAAATTAACGCTGCCACAGCGATACTGCAAAGGAGAAGCCATATGGCTAGAAGGCAAGCATCTATCCCTCTCTGTCCCTACGGCCAAACTTGCACCCCGCCATTATGGCCCATTCATTATAGAAGCTGTTGTATTGCCAGTAGCGTATCGACTCCATCTTCCTCCAGCCTGGAACATCCACCCCGTGTTCCACGCCTCCCTTCTGACCCGCATATGAGAAATGGAAGAACATGGAGCTCTCGAAACGCGCCCTGCTCCAATGATCGTAGACAGCTTTGAAGAATATGAAGTCGCCGCAATTATAGGGCACTGATTCCATGAAAAGCGAAGACAACTCCAATACCTTGTACAATGGAAGGGAGAGACCGCTGCCAACAACTCGTGGGAACCGGTAGATCAGATATTCATGCCACAAAGAGTAACGGCATATCACAAGAAGCACCCCCTTTGTGAACACATAAAAAGGCACATGAAGGGGCATACTATCACTACCATCCCTTCATGGAACAGCCTTATGAAAACCCCAGCATCACTGATGACCAGACTGCAGTTGACGATGAGACTGATCAAATTGTCCTCCCAACTTCCCCCCCTCTCTCTCCTGCTTCACGCCTGGGTCTGCGACTTGTCGAGACCACTACCACCAGTGAAATGACCGAGCCACCCCGCATCATTTCACTTAAAGACGTGGTCAGTGACGATGGCTATCTGTTGCCCCACTCCACCCTCAACACGCTTGCAAGCATAAGCGATGCCAATGTCGATGGCCCGTCCACGCTTCGTATCGCTCGAAGCCTCGCGCTTATGGCATGCCATTATCAAGAGCGTGCAGAGCAACAGGCTGCTGAGTTGCAGCGTATCAGGTGGAATCAAGCCACCACTGAACAGCTCCGCGCTCACTTCGAATGACAGGCATCCCTGGGGTATGAGGCGAACCAGCGGTTGCCCCATTTCCTTATACCTGATGCAGCAATGGGTTGCGCCATCAGTGTGCCTTTTATCAAACTTGGTGATGACAGCTATGTCGCCTACAGTACTACATCAATCCCAGGAGCCCCGGTCTTCATACATGAGCTCTATGCTCACCCTCAATCCCTCAAAACCAGTGAGATACTCTTACCCCTTGCGAGCTGGTTTATTGGGGCCCTTCAAGGAGGAAACTTGGTGTACCGATGCCTCCTCAATGAAATCAAGAAGCAAGATGACTGGGGGCTCTCCGCCAATGTCGCCCGCTATCGGGTCCTCAACCTCAAAATTTGTCAAGCCACTGAGCAAATCCATCAGTTGCAACACGAGCTTGGCAGATTCGAAAGTGACCGTGCACTCTGCCACAACCGTCTCAAAAATGCAAAAGCCTCTGTCCACATCCGCCATTTGGAGGAGGTTGTTGGCATGGGCTACTTACGATTTCACCCTACAGCCGCGCAGCGAGACGGAGCTGCCTTATTGCTTCGACGAGGATGTCAAAACTAAGTGGGGGGGTAATGATGCCGGCCCTCGGGTCATGTGACCTGAGATAAGATACATAGGCAATTGGGCCATCAGTTTCACTTACGATCTGTTTCATTCCCATCTTGTTGATACATCATTTACATTGGCTTCTTGTCCCCTGATCCTAGTAGCCCCTCCCTAGGATATCGAAGCCAGTGAACAGTCTATAAAAGCAACCATAGTACGACCTGATTGTACTATCTTCATCTCCTGTCTCAAATCCCAGTTTGCTTCCTTTAAAAAACACCGTCTCTTCATTCCCATGATCACCTGCCGGTGACAGTCACTTACTTCTGCTTACTGATTACTAGGATAGCAGTACTAGGGTTTGAGCTCGTATCGCTATAGGTCAATAGTGTTTTAGGAGGCGCTTCAAAGCCCTCCTTTATCGTGTATAAATAGTAGTGCAGGAAGACCAAGGATTGCCATCTTGGTCTTCTTGAATCATCAGTTCACAACTCCTTTCATACCTCTTAGTGAAAATTGCCTGTGGAAGGACGCACTGCATAAAGCCACCAAGAGGCTTTCCCAGTTGCATAAGGACTTTGTGTTGAGCATCAGACGCTCCACATTTGACCAGACATTGAAGTCGCCTTTATAGCTGAGTATTTGCACCTTATCCACTGCCTAAAGCAAGGCACATGCTTACTGAAGTGTAACACCCACAGCAGGAAACTTCTGCTGGTTAGCAGTGTTAAGGTAGACAGGGGGGTTGAGGGTGGAGTAGGTGGAGAAATTGGACTTGTAAGGGGAAATATGGCACATTGCACCTGAATCATATAGTTCGATGTGTTCGCCTTGGTCATCACTGACAGGTGTGATAACAACTGCCGCGACCTCCTCCTCTTCGTAAAGCCAGTCGCTTTCATCAATAAGAGCAACTTCCTCCATGTCTGGCATGCTTGAGACAAGATCTGCAGCCCAGCACCCATTCATGTCCTCATCCTGGGTCACTACAGCATTCACTGACCCGACAGGCTTCGTGTTGGACTTCTGTGCCTTGTCAGACTTCTTAGAGTCGTCACCTGGCTTTTCCTCCTTCTTAGGGGATCTACATTCCCATGCCTAATGACTGGACTTGCCACAATTGTGGCACTTGCCTCAACGGCACTTCTTCTTGCCCTTGGACCCTGTAGCTGCAAGGGCATTGTCTCCAGTGGCATTATTCTTTGCCCTGGACTGGCTGGTGTTGGTTTGTGACTTGGACAATGGTTCTTCAGCCAGTCAGCCTCCTTGCAGATGTGGTCAACAAGTGTCTCTGTGTCAATGGTGGAGGCCTGATGAACAAGGTGAGCTGAGGACATAAGGCCCACTGCAAAGCGTGCAAGGTCCTCTGGAATTCCCTTAAGCACAGTCCACTGGTAATCCCTGTTGGTGATATGGACTCCAGCTGCTGTAAGCTCCTCGTGTTTGTATCATACACTGGTAAGGAAAGCATGCACATTGCCTCCCTTCGCACAGCACATGTCATAGAATGAGGACTCGAGGTCATTTTGTGCATAAACGCTCTCTTCCGGAGAACTCATCGTGGACATGGAACCACCTTAACTGCACAGTTGGAACTGCACCCATGTGCACTGCTATAGAGTTGGGAAGTCGCTGCAATAAGAGATATCAGGCAATGAGGTTGTCATATTCCCACTTTGTGATGGCCTCCATCTCTGCTACTGTGACATTCTGTGGGTCCTTCAGAGAAGGACACTGAATTGTTCCATTGAAATAACCCCACCTGTGACTTGCCTGCATCACTTCACGGAAGCGCACAGTGAATATCGCCCAGTTTGTCCCATCTGGCTTGAGGCATGGGATGTTGGCAGGCAGTTGTTCAATGACAGGGGTAGGCGTCTGAGGAGGTAGTGCAGTGGTGGTGGACATTCCCGCCACAGAGGCAGACATTCCAGCAGCAGGGGTGGTAGACAACACAGTAGACATATTTGTGGGGGCAGCAATGAGATAGGCAGTCTGGCTTATTGCACAGCAATAAAGTGCAGCATATAGGAATGGAACTCACCTTAGAAAGGTGGTTTGGGAGAGTGGTTCATGCAGAGAATGTAGGAGATGAGTGGGTACTTGGTTGTATCTATTGCACTCTCCCTATAGGAGTATTTATAGCCTCTACAGCCTACCTATGTCCGTATCATGTAAAGTGATGACTACAGGTGTCCACTATATCGCAATCTCATGGTCGCTGTACCGGGGAACACCGTGTGGGACTTTAGATACCTATAAGAGGATATCTGATGTGTACAGTATTACTACCTACTCCAGATCATACCTGTACTATCGTAACTAGCTATAGATAAGGTCCTTACATCCTTATCTCTTATCTGTTTCCAACACTCCCCCTCGCTAAGTGCAGCCATCTAGGCACTCTGAGTGATGTCATAGTAGTTACTATGTGCCATAGAATTCTAAGCCTAACTGTTCCCTGAATTTCTGGAACTTTATGTGACCCAGTTTCTTAGTGAATAGATCTGTGGGGTTTTTAGCTCCTTCAATGAAGAGGAGCTCTATCTGCTTCTGGCAGATGACCTTGTGTATGTAGTGATAGCATAGATCAATATGTTTTATCCACTTCTCCTGAGCAGGATTAGATACAAGGAATATAGATCCTTGATTATCCCCACATAGTGGAATCGGTCTGATGTTTATTCCTAACTCTTTAAGAAGAGTTCTTATCCAGACCAATTGTTTGCTCGTATCAGAGAGCAACATGTATTCAGCTTCAGTGGAAGACATTGCAATTGATTTTTGCGCTCTTGAATTCCAGCTAAATACCCCACTAGCTAGTTTCACTAGATAGCCAGTCATAGACTTCCTTGTATAAGGATCTGATGCCCAATCAGAGTCTGCATATGCAATAAGACCACCATTAGATTTGCCATCGTAGATTAAGGCATAATCTGAGGTACCTGCTAAGTAGCGGCAAATATATAGCACTTGACTCAGGTGGTCCTCTGTGGGGTCTGCAGTGTATTGTGACATTTTTGTCATGGCAAAGGCTATATCTGGGCATGTCCCAAGCATGATGTATAGGAGTGATCCTATCACCTGCTGATATTGGGAGCGAAGCTCTAGGTCTATGGGACCCTTGTTTGGAGTAGGGTGGTAGCCTTCTGGCAAAGGTGTAGGGACAGCTTTCACATTCTGGAGATTGAAACACTGCAGCACTTTCTGTAGATAATCTATTTGGTCGATTTTAATCAGACCATCTGATTTGATTATGTGCATGTGTAGGAACTCCTGTGTGTCCCCTAGATCCCTACATTCCCAGAGTTTCATGAAGCATTGCTTCAGGGAATTGATCATAGGCTTATCAGATCCCAGGAATAATACGTTGTCAACATATACAATGTTAAGGCCTAGCGGGGCCTTACTGTGCGACGTGCACCGAGGGTACGAGGGGACAGGGACAGAGTTCGAGGACAAGGTACTTGGTAAAAGCAACAAGGACCGAGAGGGGTGTTTGAAGTGACGAAGGTCCACAAGGACGACAGAGGGGCAAGGTTTCAAGGGGGCTAAGTAGAGAGACTTAGTGACGAGGTGCAAGGGGTTCAGTCAGAAGGCCGAAGTACAAGGGACTAAGTCGAATCGACTTAGGGTCTGTGTGTGCACGTTGTTATAGCACAAGCGCAAAGCTTCGAGGTGGCTCCCAATTAAGGGAAGACTGATAGTGGTGATGAGATGACAAGAAGGAGGCACACAGAGGGGAGTCAACAAGCCTGGTATTCGCTAGTATGATAAACGAAGACAAGACTAAGGAATCATTGTAAAGTGGAGAGGCTTATATAGGTAGCTACTCTGTGTCTGTCCCATGAAGGGGTACTAAAAGGGAACAAAAGGAAATGCAAAAGGGGAAAGGATAGAAGGGGAATCGGAGTAGGAAGGCGTACATGGTAATGAGTCAACAAGTTAGTACTCCGAGGAAGTCCGAGCGTATGTCAAAGCGAAGTAGTGAAAGAAAAAGAAAGTCCGAGGTGAGCCAGATCACGACATACAATGATGACTATGGTTTTATCTTTATTGACGAATATTCTGGAGTCCGTTAAGAGGCGTGTGCAGCCTATAGCAGCCATGGACTTATCAAGCGCTCTCCACCAGGCTAAGGCAGCTTGTTTGAGTCCATATATGGCACATTTAAGGTGCAGGACTTTGTTTTGTTGGCCAGGGAGTTTAAACCCTTCAGGTTGTTCCATGTAGAGCTCTTCATCAAGCTCTCCATATAGGAAGGCAGTTTTGACATCTAGTCCAGAGATGTGCCAATCTTTTAGCACTGCAAGCATGAGCATCATCTGGACAGTCTCAAACCATACCACTGGTGAGAATGTCTCATCATAGTCTATGCCTTCAACCTGTGAGAAGCCTTTGGCAACTAGCCTGGCTCTCTTATGGCCATTGGGTTTTACATCAAACACCCATCTGTTTTTTATTATTTTTCTCCCCTTGGGAGGGTTTACTAGCTTGAAGACATTGCGCTTGCAAAGTGACTCTAGTTCTTCGCTGTCGTGATCCAGCTCACCACGGACTTACTTTTCTTTTTACCTTATTGCTTTCCTTATCCTCGGACTATCTTGGAGTACTAACCTGTTGACTCATCACCATGTACGTTCTCTTACTCCGATTCCCCTTCTTCCCTTTTCCCCTTTTGCGCTTCCTATTGTTCCCTGTTCTACCCTCTTCCCCATTTGCGTTACCTTTTGTTCTCTATTATAGTATCCCCTTCATGGGACAGACACGGAGTAGCTACCTATATAAGCTCGACCACTTGTGTGCTTATTCCTTAGTCTTGTCTTCGTTTATCATACTAGCGAATACTAGACCTGTCCATTCCTCTCTGTGTGCCTCCTTCTCGTTGTCTCACCACCACTGTTGGTCTTCCCTTAGTTGGGAGCCACTTCGAAGCTTTGCGCTTGTGCTATAACAACACGCACACACAGACCCTAAGTCGTTCGACTTAGTCCCTCGTGCCTTGGTCTTTCGACCAACGCCCCTTGTACCTTGTCACTAAGTCTATTGACTTAGCCCCCTTCGAACCCTTGTTCCGTTGGTCGTCCCTCACGGACCTTTGTCTCCTCGAACTCCTTCGACCTTGGTTACCTTTGCCAAGCACCTCGTCTTCGTACTCTGTCCTTGTCCCCTTGTACTCTCAGTGCACGTCACACAGCAAGGCCCCGCTAGGCCTTAACATTTGCAGCATGCATTATGCCACTCCTCCTGTTGCTTCTTAGGCATTATTAGAATGTCCCTATAGGTCCATTCACATATATTAGAGGTGTTAGGTGATCCAGGAATTTGACTCCCCCTTCCTGAGCAAGGTGGGCAAAGACCAATTGGTCTACTTCATCCTCAGAATCATGCAGATTCTCACTCTGTGTGCTTGGAGGATCAAGCTTGGTTATCTTAGGAATGCCTCCTGGATCTGGCTGATCTTGGGATGAATGCTGCCAGGAGCTACCCGGTTGGTTCTCAACCAATTGTCACCAAGTACGCATCCACTCAATGTCATGAGATATCTCAGAGGGGGTGCCATCCCCATAGACATTATCTGGGCAAGTATTTTGCTTCCTCAGGCGTGCAGATCTCCTAGGCTGTGTAGGTTCAGGTACTAGGTCTGCTGTTACGCTTCGGTAAGCGTGGGCCTTGCTTTAGGCGATAAGGCGCGAGTACTCAGCTCTGAAATATGCTAAGTTGAACGTAGAGTCTCAAGACTTCAACACGACGATAGCCTTGCAACTGGGAAGACGCTTCTAAGTCTTATGCAGTGCACTTTCCCGCAGCAGAACCTAAGATGGGAGAGAATGATCCTGAAACCGATGATTCAAGAAGACCAAGATAGCGACTCTTGGTCTTCCGCGACTACTACTTATACACAATGATGGAGGGCTTTAAAGCGCCTCCTGAACGATATTGACCTATAGCAATACTAGCTCGAACCCTAGTACCGCTATCCTAGTAATCAGTAAGCTACAGTACCATGTGATACTACTGCTGACTGATAACACGTGAAATGATAGAGTCCCTGACTAATGTAAACAATCACGAGCTTACTACCGTAGTCAGAACCTGATAGTAAGCGTTTGATAAGTCCGATCTGTAACAATCAGATTCAAATGAGCACTGCAGACGGAATGATGGGAGATAGACCATAAGAAACTCATAGAGCTGAACTACGAGAACACCATACAAAGTCCAGTTCCACAGAGCTCCCAGCATCTAAAGAGTGGGGAAGTGTGAATATCATTGATATCCTTAAGACAAACCACCCAATCGCATACCATTGGAGCAGTACTGCAGAAAGAGGGGTTAGACTCACACTGTATGTTAGAATGGGCACCAGATATGGTGATGCTTACAGCTCTTCAATGTTTGGAGGGATGGGGGGAGTCAACATGGTTTGAGAATGCCCAACTACTTCAGAACAAGTGGGTGGTGTATAGGGCCAAGAGAGATGGGGAGTGCAAGGGCCAATGCTTTCTTAGCCAATATATCAGGGCTTTGGAATGGAAGATGCACTGTTCATCAGTGGTTCCAAGAGGTATCCAGAGTGCCAGCTAATTGATTCCCTGATACAGGAAATGGTTTCCAAGTTTTAGATCTAGCTCCAAACTATGCAATGTGTCCCAAGGCTCAGAAGTGACATGGCTCCACATGATAGGGTACTAAAATTGCAAGCAGCCACAGCCAACCAGTCAGCATACTGGCTCATAATGACCTCTTGTCTGGTTGCAAGGCATGCTGATGATAGGCACTGTCAGGGTAGAACTCTGTCGTAAACTGGCGTTGCTCAACCCCACCCCTAACATTTCATGTGACTGGTCACATGATGTTGAATCAGTAACTCACAAGTACACATTGTCATGTGACATCATGTGATTTGATCACGTGACATAGAATCAGTGACTATGAGTACACAACATTATGTAACATCACGTGATCAGGTCACATGACATAAAACTTGTAAAATGCATGGTAAACAATGTACATTACATAGCTCCCAGCCCCCAACATCACCTGCAACAACACTTATTAAAACAAGTCATGGTGTATCATTGGTGTCATGGTTGGACTGTCCGGAGTAGTTGATGAGCAGTATTACAAGGTTTTGGAGTTTTGGACTCTTACTTACCAGTTGTAGCTATGGTAGTAAGTAGTAATTAGTCACAGACAGTCGTATCAGTCAGCACTCAGTGATCGCATGTGATTGCTGAGTGATTTGTCATGGTCGGACTGCCTGGAGTACCCATAAGCAGTATTACGAAGTTTCAGAGTCTCAGACTCTTACTTACCAGTTGTGACTACAGTAGTAAGTAGTAATTAGTCACGGACAGTAGTATCAGTCAGCACTCAGCAGTTGCATGTGATTGCTGAGTGATTCCTAGGATCGGTGTAGTAGGGTTCGAGCTACTTATGCCATAGGATAGTCCGATTCCAAGAGGTGCTTTAAAGCCCTCGAGTAACTGTATAAATAGTAGTTGATGAAGACCAAGAAACGCCATCTTGGTCTTCTTCAATTGCCATTTCACTTCCTTCTCGCATTGCAGCATCTCTTCTCATTTCCCTTCTTGTGATTCTCATCCGACAACTTGTACTTCATATCAAGAAGCAAGTCAATACCTTTGGGCCAGTGTGACTTAGAAGTCGTCCACTGCTAACCCCTGTCATTACATTGAGTAAAAGCTCTGTATTTGACCGCAATGTTAGTATTACGATTGCCTCGCCTTAGTGTAAACATGTTCAAGTCGAACGTACGTCACAGCAAGATGTAACATTAAGACCGAGATCTTCCATTGTGGCGAGGGTAACAACTAGGGAATAGTGGGCAGAAGATGGATTCCACCCATACCACATTTCAAGATGAGGAATCCGCAACGTACCAGTATGGTATCTAAAGAACGCCTATTGGGGAGAGATCAATGGAGTAGAAGGATACATTATTGAGACAAGACATGGGGAACACCCAGTTGAGTTCAGTTTCAACCATACCTGTTGGTGCAGAGTTGACTACATCATTGACTGGTGGCAGATCATCAACACCTTGGGATCCCACTACTGTTGCGACATCTATACAGACAAGATAGTCCCACGATCTGACTGGGGACCCATTGATGGACAAGAAGATGCAAGTCATTCCGAACATACTGTTACGTCATGGTAGGGATGTTCACCCGACGTGGGTTAAGTTGATCTACTGAGACGCTGCACTAAGGGGTCTGGTTCTGATCGTTAAGGGAAGTTCCGAGGAGGAACTTCAGTGAAGATGTACGAGTTGAAGAGTCAGCCTAAGCCAATAGTGGAACTTAGGATTCTTCAGTGAGAGGAGAGGGTTCGTGAGAGATGGAGTATCAAAAGGTCTTCAGATTGCTCTGAGTACTGTAGGATACAAGAAGTCAAGTCTAAGGCTACAAGCTACCTAGTATGCCTAACTTTATAGTACCTACAAGGGATCCTAGGATTGAGTCATAAGGTATCCTAGGATCAAATCATCATGTCACCTAGACAATGAAACAAATAAGTAACTGCAGCACAGTCCGCAGTAATCACAAGCTAAGGTATGAAACGAAAGATATAGCCCCTTAGCAACGGGTTAGAGTCACCATGACTCTTATGAGAACGACCACATGATGAGAAAGTAAAAAGGTATCACGTGTCCTAAGGCGAATAGAGAAAAGGATTTAAAATAGGCAGTGTCATAACACATACACACGAGGTATCTGAAGAAACCTTGTCAGAAGAAGAAGACGGAGCACCGCCCCCATTAAATGAACAAGAGAGGAACTTGATAGCACAAGCTGAGTCTATCACCATACTACCCCCTATGGCTACAATCACCGAAGAGATCCCTGCTCAAACGCAGATGCCTATGCATCTGGTCACAGGAGAACCAATGAACATGGACAATGCCGCTATTATGAGGGCCATCGGGCCCAACCAACCAGATCCCCCTACTAGAGGATCGCCAGAATTCCTAGGAGGAGGACTCCCCAGAGGCGGAGGATTCCCCAGAGGTGGAGGATTCCCCGGAGGTGGAGGATTCCCCGGAGGCGGAGGATTCCCTGGAGGCAGAGGATTCCCGAGAGGAGGATTCCCTGGGGGAGGACCACCAGCTGGCTCACCAGGACGAGCCCACCAGTCTGATAAATTTGCAGGAAATGCCCCTGAAGTATTCAAGGGGGACCAACAAAAATCCAAAGAATTCCTAACGCAATGGGAACTTTACTGGGGAATTAACAACAACAACCCCATCATGGCAAACACCTATCGATGTTCAATGTTGTTCCTCACCTACATCCAAGGGAAGGATGTCAACAAGTGGATCACCCACACCAGTTGATGGCTCAACAGGCAAGTCACAGGCGGGATAAATGACTCCAACCCACACCTGTGGCACGAAGTCATCAGTGCTTTCACAAGACGGTTCTCAAACACCCTCGAGAAGGAACAAGCGCAAGCAGCCCTCAAGAAGGGTATACAAATGAGTGGGGGAGATATTGACGCGTACATCACCAATTTTGAGACCTTGGCACGTCAAGCTGGCTATCGTCTAGACTCTCCTCTCACACTTGATATCTTCACCAATGGACTACCCCACGATCTCTATGAGAAAGTTTTTACCATGGACGACCCACAAACCTTCGAAGATTGGAAGGTGGTGGTGATGAAACGCCAACAACAGTATATCCATATGAAGGCCCACCTCGACCAACATTGAATGGCCCAAGGAGGATCAACACAGCCCCGCAACAACAATCAACGCAGAGGTGGAGGAGGAGGCCCAGGTTGGAACCTCTAGAGGGACCCCAATGCCATGGACACCTTGGGCGACCGTATTAGAGGTTGCCTCACAGGAGCAGAAGAAGTATTGGAGAAGTATCGTGTCCCACAGAACCCCAGGGGAGGATTCCACAAGCGGAGGGGACAGGGACGAGACCTATCTGAAGTTACGTGCTATACTTGTGGAAAGAAAGGTCATATCAGCAGATATTGTCCCCAGCACACTTATAATCAACGCACGGAGGCTGACCAGTACGAACTGGAAGAACAGCCCATTCAAGCTTCACGGGCTCAAATGCCTTGTGAAAGGGCCACGAACTGGATGGCAGGAGTAGCAGCGGAGCCTGACAAAGTAAAAGACCTTATCCTGAAGGACTTGTGGAAACAAGAGGGTTTTCAGGACGCCTGAACCCATTGGCCTGGGTGAGGGTGGTCAATTGTAATTCGGTTATCATTACTCGCTATCAATCTATGAAAGTTCCAGTTTCAATTCGCACAAATTACACAATGGCCAACATAAGAGCATTGGTGGACTCCGGAGCCACCAACAATTTCATATGACCCGCATTCGCCAAATGAATGCACTTGGGGATTCAACCCCTTGAACGACCAAAGAAGATATGGAATATAGACAACACAGAGAACAAAGCAGGGCTCATCACGCACTTCATAGACTTGGATGTCCAGACCAAGGGTATCCATTGCACCCTTTGGTTCCTCCTCACTGATATCGGAACAGAAGATATCATGCTGGGTTATCCTTGGCTGGCCACCTATGAGCCGCAGATGTCCTGGCGGTATGCCACCATCAAAGAAGACGCCCTTCCCATTGTCCTCCAATCCATATACCCCACCAACAAACGATCTATCATCGTGGCAATGCTTACCAACTCAGAAAAACAAGACATTGAGCGACAGCTCGATAAGGAAGGGCCTGTCGCCCTACAAACTACGTCAACAGATCTTGCCATACAGGCACAGCAGTATACGCAAAAGGTGGAGTTACCCCCCAAGTACGCTTCATTTTCCAACCTATTTAACGAAGAGGCCTCTCATTGATTCCCACCCGTGCAAGCATGGGACCACGCAATAGAACTAAAACCGATGGCCCCTGACACCCTCGATTGCAAAGTATACCCATTGACACAAGAAGAGGACAAGGCCCTACAGGCCTTCCTAATGGAACAATTGGCAAAAGGGTACATCCGTCCCTCTAAATCCCCATATGCATCCCCTTTCTTCTTCATTAAAAAGAAGGATGGAAAACTATGCCCAGTACAGGATTACCATCGCATCAACAATTTCACCATTCGAAACCAATATCCACTCCCTCTCATTATGGACCTCATTACAGATCTCAGCAACGCCCATATTTATACAAAGCTCAATGTACGATGGGGGTACAATAATGTACGTATCAAGGAAGGTGATGAGGAAAAGGCCACCTTCAAGACCAAATACGGACTTTTTGAACCCACCATCATGTTTTTTGGACTCACTAACTCACCCACAACCTTTCAAACTATGATGAACCACATTTGCCAGGATGTCATCGCCAAACATGAACAATTGGGCACCACAATATGTGTTTATATGGATGACATCGGTATTGCCACTCACATTGGTCACGATATCAGCGATCACATCGTGGCAGTTCGTGACATACTTGCTCTTTCCGCCAAACATGACCTTTACTACAAACTGGAGAAATGCCTTTTCCATGTGCCTCATATGGATTACCTGGGGGTAATCCTTGAAAAGGGGGTGACATGCATGGACCCCATCAAAATTTCGGGCATCAAAGCTTGGCCCACACCAACGAAAGTCAAGGATGTTCACTCTTTCCTCGGCTTCTGCAACTTTTACCATACTTTCATCCGAAATTTCGCCTCTCACGCCAAACCCCTCAACCAGCTCACGAAGAAAGAAACCGAATGGCAGTGGGGGCCCGAGGAGGAGCAAGCATTTCAAACACTCAAAACCCTTGTAATGACAGAACCAGTACTGGCACACCCCGAGCTAAGTAAACCCTTCGAATTGGAAGTTGATGCCTCAGGATTTGCAGTAGGAGTGGTACTCTTGCAATGCAAATCCGATAACAAGAGGCATCCCATTGGTTACTACTCATCCACACTCAATGCCACTGAATGAAACTACAACATCTATGATCTGAACTACTCGCCATCGTCAAAGCCTTCCGACACTGGAGACCCCTGTTAGCCGGGTCCCCCACCGCACCAAGGTCTTCTTGGACCATCTCAACCTGCAATACTGGCGATTGCCACAAAAGATCAGCCGATGTGTAGCCAGGGAAGTACTGGAACTCTCCAAGTATGACTTTGAAATTCACCACATCAAAGGAAAGGCAAATGGAAGGGCGGATGCCCTGTCACGGAGACCAGATTACGATCAAGGCGAGTTGGACAATGAAGGTGTCATGGTGCTGCCAGACAGGGTCTTTGCACGAGCCACCATGGCACTTCACGTCACGAACTCAAACCAGGAAGACCACCAAGACAAGGCCACACTACGGCCATGGGTGGATGGGCATAACCTGAAGAAGATACAAGGGACCTGGTACAAAGACAGAACACGACGGGTCATTACTGGCAGATTGGAAGACAAGAGAAGTATCATCCACACCCTTCACGATCCCCCTGTTCATGGTCACCCAGGGATACGCTGAACGAGCCATCTTGTGGAATGACAATACTGGTGGCTGGGATTGCGGAAGGACGTCATGGACTATATGAAAGGATGTGCTGAGTGTCAGAGGATAAAGGTCAACAACCGACCTATGCAGGCAGCCCTCCAACCTATATACCCGAAGATTGACACCCTACCATTCGAGACTGTGGCCATGAACTTCATTACCAAGCTCCCCTTATTGCAGGGATATGATTTGATATTGACCGTTACTGACCATGACTGTAGTAAGGTGGCCATATTCATACCCTGTGTCGAAGAAATTACGTCAGAAGAGACTGCTGGACTATATGCCAGATATGTATTCCCTCGCTTTGGACTACCCTCCACTATCATCAGTGACAGAGACCCCCAGTTTGCAAGCAAGTTCACGAGGGAACTATGCTAAACCTTGGGGATTACACAGAATATCTCGACCGCATACCATCCACAAACAGATGGGCAGTCCAAACAGACCAATCAGTGGCTAGAACAATATCTGCGCTTCCGGGCCAATGAACAACAAGACAATTGGTGCCATTATCTGCCACTGGCAGAATTCGTGCATAACAACTGGTCCCACAAAGCTACAAAGACAACACCCTTTGAGCTCCTTATGGGGTATCACCCACGAGCTGATTGGACTGATAAGCCATCTTCCATTCCCTGCGTAGAATCCTGCGCTAATCAGTTAAAGGCCATGCGGCAATGGGCATGGGACCTTATCATGAAAGCACAGCAGTCATGGGTTTACACCAAGACAGCGCCTAAATATCATGTCGGGGATCAGGTGTGGCTAGAAGGACGTCATCTACGAACCCATCAACCAACTGCAAAATTGGCTGCAAGATGCCACAGACCCTTCCAAGTCATCAAGGTGATGTCACCCATGAACTATCAACTGGAACTTCCCACACAATGGCAGATACACTCTGTGTTTCACATGGATCTTCTCACACCTTATCGCAAGACACCCACACACGGACCAAACTACACGTGCCCACCACCAGATCTGGTGGGCAGCGAGGAAGAATATGAAGTCTCAAAGATTCTAGATCACCGGCTCCATGGCAGGAGACGTAAGCTGCAGTACCTCATGGCCTGGAAGGGATACCCTGACTTGGACAACCAGTGGGTCGACAAGGAGGACGTGTTTGCTGATGAAGCCGTGGTGGAGTATGAACAAAGACGATGAATGGATAAAAGGCCCATCCAATGTGGCAAGTTCCCCCATTCCACTTCTCGCATATCTACCATCCACACACAGCCTACCCTTCCTTCTATGACCTTCACACCTGATGCCACCCTCTCGCAAGCAACAAACTACTACCACGGCACACCCAAAAGGATTTTTGCTATTGAGCTGGAAGAAGAGCGTGCACGTCAGCACGGAGAAGATACCCAGCAAGCCGTCGTGGCTTCAGAAGACCGAGGGGGATGTGAAACCCCCATCACCCGAGCTGAGTTTGAAGCAGTTGTCGAACGATTCCCCGCTCAAGCCACCGCAGCCAATTCCACTTGTCTTTCTGACGATGACGGAGTCCCCATGTGGGACATCCTTGACATGGACAGGCTTCCCACCTCTCCGATCCCTTTCACTACCCGTGAAATCCAACTTCTCAGGGACGCCCTGGACCAAGGAGCCGAGGTTCGCACAGCTCACGACAGTGATGGATGGGCCGAGTCCCCATCTCTCCCGATACCTCCACAAATTGGGACCAACGAGGCCATGGAGGGAAGTGGTAGCCGACTGGAGGGACCAACAGCTGTTGGAAGCAAAGACCAGGAGGCAGGAGATGATGGAGAGGAGGGAGAGGCTGAGGGTGATGACCTCTTCGAGTGGTATTCAGATGCATATGACTACATTTCCTACAGACGAGATGCTGATGCCCCATCCAACACCACACAACACGCCCTCACCACCTCTGGCAAACCAATGTTCTGAGGAGACATCCAACCCCAGCTTGATGACCAAGCAGCCTCTATGGTCCACAGTGCCCATTGCCCATATGGGTTCTGGGTCAATCACAGATCCAATTACATTCACTTCCCCATTGTCACAGAACAGACTTTGTTATGCTTACTCCCAGGTTCTGACTATGGTAGTAAGCTTGTGATTCTTTACATTAGTCAGGGACTTTACATTTCACGTGTTATCAGTCAGCATTAGTAGTTTAGTATTACTACTTGCTTACTGATTACTAGGATAGCAATACTAGGGTTTGAGGTAGTTACACTATAGGCCAACATCATTCGGGAGGCGCTTCAAAGCCCTCCGTCATTGTGTATAAGTAGTAGTCACAGAAGACCAAGGATCACCATCTTGGTCTTCTTGAATCATCGGTTTCCACTTCCTTCCAGTCTCTTGCGGAGATCTTCTAAAGGATAGGAAGCGCACTGCATAAAGCCACCAAGAGGCTTTCCCAGTTGCTAGTATTGTGGACAAGTCGAAGTCGTATTGCGACTTAGTCGACTTAGGACCCAGACATCCAAAAGCTGAGTACTCGCGTCTCATCGTCACCTAAAGCAAGGTCCACGCTTACCAAAGCGTAACATTAAGACCAAGATCTCCATCGTGGCGCAAGTATCCACAAGAGAACTTTGGATTTGCAAAGGATTCCGCTCCTACGAAATCCCAAGAAGAGGGGCCAGAAATGTACCAGTACGATATCTCAAAGAAGCCCATTGGAGCACTATCAACGGGGTAGAAGGATACATTATAAGAGGGGCTCATGGGCCACGACCAGTTGAGTTCAATTTTGAACATACTTGTTGGTGCAGAGTCGACAGAGAGGACAACAAGTGGAGAGTCATTGATACTCTCCCCTACAGATACGGGTGCGACATCTACGAAGAAGAAGTAGTTGCAAGAAATGATTGGGGGACCATCAATGGAGAAGAAACACACAGTGCCTCAGCACCAACAGAATGAACCGATTCCCCAAGCACCGACACTGACAATGAACCCAGAGGGGCACTTGAACCTCTAGAACATGGATTTATCAAACGAGCTGAGCAGATCACCATCTACCCACCAATAGCTACCTTAACCAAGACACAGGAAGTTACACTTCCCATCCACCCAGAGACCAGACATGCCATGACCGCAGATGACGCAGCCTTGTTCAGAGCCATCAGACCAGACCAACCAGACCCGCCACCAGGAAGAAAATCTCCTAATGGAGGAGGATTCCTGGGCGGAGGAGGACCACCAGGAGGAATACCACTAGGAGGCGGACCACCGGGAGGAGGAGGACCACTGGGAGGAGGAATCCCAGGGGTAGGACCAGTAATAGGGCCCCCAGCTGGGGCCCACCATTCAGATAAATTTGCAGGAAACAACCCAGAAATATTCTGAGGAGTTTGACAATGAACGGAGGAGTTCCTTACACAGTGGGAACTCTACTGGGGAATTGTTACGATACAACTCATTTTCGCCTATGTTTACTTACGTTCTCATACGAGTCATGGTGACTCTAGCCTGTTGTCAAGGGGCTTATATCTTTTGTTTCAGGACTCAACTTGTGATTACTGCGGACTGCGCTCTGCAGTTACTTATCAATTCTGACTCAATCCTAGGATGCTATTGTGACTCAATCCTAGGATCCCCACTTACTATAAAGTCAGGCTTGCTAGGTAGCTTGTAGCCTTAGACTTGACTTTTTGTACTCTACAGTACTCAAGCAATCGAAGACTGTTGAATACTCCATATCTCATTGAACGAACCCTCCTCTCACCGAAGAATCCTAAGTTCCACTATTGGCTTAGGCTGACTCTTCAACTTATACATCTTCACTGAAGTTCCTCCTTAGAACTTCCCTTGACAACCAGAACCAGACCCTTAGTGCAGTGTCTCAGTAGATCAACCTAACCCATGTCGGGTGAACGTCCCTACCATGACGTAACAGAGTCACTGGTGGCCTCTATGCCAGAGCGCATCAAGGTGTCACGGATCGGACTTGGACGCTTACTACTAGGTTCTGACTACGGTAGTAGGCTTGTGATTTCTTACATTAGTCAGGGACTCATACTTTCATGTGTTATCAGTCAGCAGTAGTATCACATGGTACTGTAGCTTACTGATTACTAGGATAGCGATACTAGGGTTCGAGCTAGTATTGCTATAGGTCAATATCGTTCGGGAGGTGCTTTAAAGCCCTCTATCATCTTGTATAAATAGTAGTCGCGGAAGACCAAGAGTCGCTATCTTGGTCTTCTTGAATCATCGGTTTCAAAGACTTTCCTTCATCCCTTCCTTGCGTTCGGAGGGAAGTGCACTGCATAAGGTTCGCCTTGACGTCACCTTCCCAGTTGCAGAGATTGTCGTCGTGTTGAGGGTAGAAGACTCCACGTTCGACTTAGCCAAATCTAAAGCTAAGTACTCGCGCCTCCTCGTGGCCTAAAGCAAGGCACACGCTTACCGAAGCGTAACATTAAGACCAAGATCTCATCATCGTGGCGCGAGTATCTACAAGAGAACTTTGGATCCAAGAAGGATTCCGATCCTACGAAATCCCACGAAGAGGGGCAAGAAACGTACCAGTTTGATATCTCAAGGAAGCCAGTTGGGGAAGTATCAACGGAGTAGACGGATACCTGATCAGGGGAATACACGGACCACGACCAGTTGAGTTCAACTTCGAACGAACCTGCTGGTGCAGAGTCGACCGAGAAGACGACGAGTGGAGAGTCATCGACACTCTACCTTCCCGTTACAGGTGTGATATCTACGAGGAAGAGGTAGTTGCGAGAAACGACTGGGGACCTATCGACGGAGAAAATCAGACCACTTCAGTATCATCCGAAACCCCAGAAGTCTCCGATAGCGAATCAGACGAGGAACCCACGCAGGCACTAGAACCCTTGGAACCAGAATTAATCGAAAGAGCTGAGCAGATCACCATTTACCCCCCAATGGCTACGTTAACCGAGACCCAGGAGGTAACACTCCCCATCCACCTGGAAACGGGACATGTCATGACAGCAGACGATGCTGCCTTATTTCGAGCAATCGGACCAGACCAACCGGACCCTCCAGCGGGAGGACCACCAAGAGGAGGATCACCAGGAGGAGGACCCCCAGGAGGAGGGCCACCCGGAGGAGGACCACCCGGAGGAGGACTACCGGGAGGAGGAATGCTGGGAGTCGGACCAATAGGAATACCAGGAGGGCACCATTCCGACAAGTTCGCTGGAAACGCCCCGTAAATATTCCGAGGAGATCGACACCGAACGGAAGAGTTTCTCACTCAGTGGGAATTGTACTGGGGTATCAACAACAATAACCCTATCATGGCCAACACCTATAGACGAGCTATGTTGTTCCTCACCTACATTCAGGGAAAGGACGTTAACAACTGGATCACGGAGACCAGCAGATGGCTCAACCGACAAGTCAGCGCCGGAATCGCCGACAACGACCCACGCCTATGGATCGAGGTCATTACAGCCTTCAACAGGCGATTCTCCAACACCTTAGAAAAGGAACAGGCCCAAGCAATGCTCAAAAGAGGGATCAAAATGATCGGGGGAGATATTGACGCGTATGTCACCCAGTTCGAACAATTAGCACGCCAGGCTGACTATCGATTGGATTCACCGCTCACGATGGATCTTTTTATGGATGGACTACCACGGGACCTATACGAGAAAGCATACACATACGACAACCCGCAGACCTTCCAGGAATGGAAGGAAGCGGTCATTAGAAGGCAACAACAATACATACACATGAAGGCCCGACTAGAACAACATCGCGGCCTTAACAACCCAGGGAGACAACAAGGAAATAGCAGCAAAGGAGGATGGGGGAACCCAAGAAACCCTGGATGGGGGCCACCCCGTAACATCCTAAGGGACCCAAACGCCATGGACACATCCGCTGACCGAGTAAGAGGGAGACTCACAGGGGCAGAAGAAATCCAAGGCAATTGGGATCGAGCCCATCCGCGAACTCCTCCTCCAAGAGGAGGATATATGGGAAGAGGACGAGGAGGACGTCGAGACATGAGGGAAGTAATCTGCTACACTTGCGGACAGAAAGGGCACTTCAGTCGTAATTGCCCCCAGCACACCTACAATCAACCTAGCAACACCAGAAGGACGGACACGGGATCCTATGAACCGGAACCGGTACAGGCATCACGCGCCGAAACCACACAACAGCGAGCCGACGCCTGGATGAAAGGGGTGGCGGCCGAAGAAGACGAGGTCAAAGACCTCATTCTGCAGGACCTGTGGAAAAGAGAGGATTTTCGAAGCGCCTGAACCCATCGGCCTGGGTAAGGGCAGTAAAATGTAATTCTGTGATCATAACTCGCTACCGTTCTATGAGAATTCCAGTATCGATTCGCACGAATTACGCCATGGCCGACATCAGAGCATTAGTGGACTCCGGAGCCACCGACAACTTCTTACGACCTGCTTTTGTAAAGCGGATGGGAATCGGAATGAAACTGCTGGACAGACCAAAAAAGATATGGAATATCGATAACACGGAAAATAAAGCTGGACTAATCACGCACTACGTAGATCTGGACGTGCAAACAAAAGGAATCCACAAGGAGATGAGGTTCCTTATAACCGATATAGGCAACGAAGACATCGTCTTCGGTTACCCATGGCTGGCCACGTACGAACCTACCTTCAGTTGGCGGCATGCCGTCATCAAGGAAGATGCACTACTGGTGGTGTTACGAACGGTAAACCCTCGAATTACCAGAATACGACCCACCATCGCAACCATTACAACGGAGCAAAAGGAAGACATAGTACAACAACTCGAAAATGAAGAACTCGTACAGGGGAGGATCACATCCACCGAACTGGCAATCCAGGCGAAGCAATATACCGTCAAAGCTGAGTTACCACCCTGTTACGCCGAATACCACCAGTTGTTTAATGAAGAAGCGTCACACTGATTCCCGCCGGCAAGGGTATGGGACCACGAGATACAATTCAAGAAGGGGACCCCCGAAGCTATAGACTGCAAGGTTTACCCATTGACACAGGAAGAAGACACGGCCCTCAAAGCCTTCCTGACGGAACAACTTGGCAAAGGATACATACGACCTTCGAAATCCCCCTACGCATCACCATTCTTCTTCGTTAAAAAGAAGGATGGAAAGCTACGCCCAGTACAAGATTACCGACGGATTAACGCCTACACCATACGCAACCAATACCCCCTACCCCTTATATCTGATCTAATCACAGATCTCAGTAACACCCACATCTACACCAAACTCGACGTAAGGTGGGGTTATAACAACATACGCATCAAGGAGGGGGACGAGGAAAAAGCGGCTTTCAAAACAAGATACGGACTATTCGAACCCACCATCATGTTTTTCGGACTAACCAACTCACCAGCGATGTTTCAGACTATGATGAACCACATATGTCGAGACGTCATAGCAAAACATGAACTACGGGGGACCACAATACAGGTATATATGGACGACATCGGCATAGCGACAAGGGTAGGACATAACATGACGGACCACATAGCGGCAGTTCGAGATATATTGGAGATCTCGGCCAAACACGACCTTTACTATAAGCTCGAAAAATGCCTATTCCATGCGCCACGAATGGATTACCTGGGGGTAATCCTTGAAAAGGGGGTGACACGCATGGACCCCGTCAAAATTTCCGGTATCAAAGACTGGCCAACCCCTACAAAGGTCAAGGATGTTCGATCATTCCTGGGCTTCTGCAACTTTTATCGTGCATTCATTCGAAACTTCTCACACCACGCAAGGCCACTGAACCAATTGACAAAGAAAGGAGCCGACTGGAAATGGACAGGAACGGAACACGATGCGTTCAACAACCTCAAGAAGCTTGTTACATCGGAACCGGTACTGGCCCATCCGCAGCTAAGTAAACCGTTTGAACTAGAAGTTGATGCTTCAGGATTCGCAATAGGAGCAGTACTACTACAACGACAAGACGACGGTAAAAGACATCCAATCAGCTACTTCTCCACCACCCTCAACGAAGCCGAAAGGAATTACGACATTTACGACCTGGAGTTACTGGCAATTGTAAGAGCGTTCCGACACTGGCGACCTCTACTAGCGGGATCACTGCACAAAACGAAAGTTTTCTCTGATCATATGAACCTGCAATACTGGAGAAGTCCTCAGAAGATAAGCCGAAGGGTCGCCAGGGAAGTACTCGAATTATCGGAATACGATTTCGAGATTCACCACATCAAAGGAACCGCGAATGGAAGAGCGGACGCCTTGTCAAGACGACCAGACTACGACCAAGGAGAAGAAGATAACCGAAACGTCACGGTATTACCAGACAAAATGTTCATACGGGGAGCACGGATAGAACACATACAAACGAACGAAGACAGTCTCACATATGATGACACCGCACTGCCAGACCCAGTATACGAACAAAGGGAATCTATTCTCATGCCCTGGGTAGATGCGCATCAACTTAAGAAAATAGAAGGCACATGGTACAAAGACGGACGACGAGTAGTCACCGGAGGAGTCCACGATAAGCGACGTATATTCCACGATCACCATGATTTACCAGCTCATGGACACCCCGGCATCAAACGAACAGTGCAACTCGTAGGGCGTGCTTACTGGTGGCCCGGGATGGCCAAGGATGCATTGGAATACGTCAAGGGATGCGCTGAATGCCAATGTATCAAAATACAAAACAAGCGCGATAAAGCCCCTCTCAATCCCATCTACCCGAAACCGGAAGCACTACCCTTCGAAACCATAGCGCTCGATTTTATAACTAAGTTACCACGCTCACAAGGATATGACACCATACTAACTATAACGGATCACGATTGTAGCAAAGCAGCGGTGTTCATACCCTGTAACGAAGAAATCAGCGCGGAAGAGGTTGCAGCCCTCTATTTAAAAAATGTCTTTACACGGTTTGGACTTCCCTCAAAAATCATAAGCGATTGGGACCTGCGGTTCGCAAGTCGATTTACCAGGGAGTTATGTAAGGTATTAGGCATCCGGCAAAACATCTCAACTGCATATCACCCACGAACGGATGGTCAGTCTGAAAGGACGAACCAGTGGGTAGAACAATACCTCCGTTTCTGGGCCAACGAGAGGCAGGATAACTGGTGCGGATACTTGCCACTCACAGAATTCGCTCATAATAACTGGCCACATGAATATACGCGGAAATCTCCTTTTAACCTCCTCATGGGGTATAACCCGCGAGCTGACTGGACGGATAAACCATCACCCATTCCACAAGTCACGCTCAGGGCAGAACAATTCCGAGAAGCGCGGAAACACGCCCAGGAACTAATTCTTAAGGCACAGCAGTCATGGGTCAAAGCCAAGGACAGTCCAAAGTTCCAGACGGGAGACCTCGTGTGGTTGGAGGGACGCCACCTACGCACTCATCAGCCAACGGCGAAACTCGCACCTCGAAGGCACGGTCCCTTTACGGTCACACAGGTGATGTCCCCTGTCAATTATCGGCTCAACCTTCCCCCGCAATGGAAAATTCACACAGTATTCCATGTGGATCTTCTCACCAAATACCACGAGACCCCACTTCATGGGAAAAACTATCAACGGCCACCACCCGATTTGATAGACGGTGAAGAGGAATACGAAATTGAGAAGGTTCTAGATGAACGGCAATTCGGCAGAGGATGGAAGAAGCAATACCTGGTCAAATGGAAAGGTTATCCCAACTCGGAGAATCAGTGGGTCAACCGGGAAGACCTATTTGCCGACGAGGCTTTGGCGGAGTATCAAAATTCAAAGACCGCCCCACAAACAGTTATAAGGAGTGGAAAAGTCGACGGAAGTACTCCATTCCCCCCTTCCACTACAACCACCGCCATCGTCACCACCCAGTCAATGCCCTTCACCCCAAATGCCGCCCTATCGTCGTCTTCGTATTACCTCGGAACCCCCGAGAGGATTTTTGCCGTCGAGTTGGAAGAAGAGCGGGCATCAACAGCCCCTGTCGACCGGACGGAGGTTGTCGTGGCTGAAGGAGACGGAACCGGGCCCGAGGGGCCCATCACCCCAGCTGAGTTCCATAGCACCCTCAGCCAGTTCCCCGCTCAAGGAAGACGAAACAACAGCGCCCGGCTGTCCCCCGACGTCGATGGACAGCCAGCCTTGTGGCACATCCTTCACGCCGATACGGGGCTCCCCATCGCCGACCGACCATTCACCACCGCGGAAGTCGACGACTTTCGCCGAGCTCTCGACCGCGGTGAAGACGTCAGAGCTTGCGCAGGAGCGGTACGAGGCGGCGATGACGCCGAAGAAGTCCTGGAAGGAGGTGACCGACGACTGGAGGGACGAACAGCTACAAATAGCCCAACGCCGGATGAAGGACATGAGAGAGAGGCGGGAGAGGTCACGGACAGCGAGGATGAGAGCTACCCCGCTGAGCACCCCCACATTCACTATGGGCGAGAAACTAATGTACCACCTCATACAACTCGACACGCCCTCGCCACCGACGGGACCCCCCTCTATCGGGGTCATATCCGTCCCCAGCTCGCCGACCGAGCCGTCGGTTCCGTCGCCAACGCCTGCGCACCATACGGGTTCCGGGTCAATCGGGGACCCGATTACATTCATTTCCCCATCACCACCCCCGATGGCGTGACGCGCCCGGCCAAATACGTCCAGGCCATCATGAGCAACGACCCCATCGTGCTCGGCCTGATCGACAAGTCCGACAGGGTGTTCCCGAAACCCCTGTATGCGGCACCACAGTATGTGGTGCACCCCTCCTCTCACCTCAGGTATGCCCAAGAAGACCTGATCATCTTTGATGGGGGGTACGACGACGCCGCGGCCATTAACCGAGCCGTCCTTGAATGCAAGGACATAAGTCTCGTCGCCGAGATCCGACGTTACCGGGCGTTGGGGGCGGAGATGGGGCGTCTAGAGGCGAGGATAGCAGAGTTGCAGGACACAAGGGGGCGGCTGGCAACGGACAAGGCAAGATGTATCACCAGGTTGGAGTGGGCAAGGGCCATGCAGAGGATCGAAGATGTACGGGCAGGATGGATGGGACCGCCCGGGCTCCGTAGGCGTCGCTCCTGAAAAGGGGGTGATGTCACGGATCGGACTTGGACGCTTACTACTAGGTTCTGACTACGGTAGTAGGCTTGTGATTTCTTACATTAGTCAGGGACTCATACTTTCACGTGTTATCAGTCAGCAGTAGTATCACATGGTACTGTAGCTTACTGATTACTAGGATAGCGATACTAGGGTTCGAGCTAGTATTGCTATAGGTCAATATCATTCGGGAGGTGCTTTAAAGCCCTCTATCATCTTGTATAAATAGTAGTCGCGGAAGACCAAGAGTCGCTATCTTGGTCTTCTTGAATCATCGGTTTCAAAGACTTTCCTTCATCCCTTCCTCGCGTTCGGAGGGAAGTGCACTGCATAAGGTTCACCTTGACGTCACCTTCCCAGTTGCAAGAGATTGTCGTCGTGTTGAGGGTAGAAGACTCCACGTTCGACTTAGCCAAATCTAAAGCTAAGTACTCGCGCCTCCTCGTGGCCTAAAGCAAGGCACACGCTTACCGAAGCGTAACAGATTCCCTCCTGCATGAGCCTGGGATCACGCCATCGACTTCAAACCCACGGCACCAGATGCCCTTGATTGTAAAATTTACCCACTTACACAGGACGAAGACAAGGCGCTACAGGCATTCCTCACGGAACAACTGCAAAAAGGGTACATCCGCCCTTCTAAATCACAATACGCATCCCCCTTCTTCTTCGTCAAAAAGAAGGATGGAAAGCTGTGCCCGGTACAGGACTACCGACGCATCAACGATTTCACGATTCGCAATCAATATCCCCTTCCACTCATCACCGACCTCATTACAGACCTAAGCAATGCCCATATTTATACCAAGCTCGACATACAATGGGGTTACAACAACGTTCGGATCAAGGAGGGGGACGAAGGAAAGGCAGCCTTCAAAACGAAGTATGGGCTTTTTGAACCCACGGTGATGTTCTTCGGCCTCACCAACTCGCCTGCCACCTTTCAAACCATGATGAACCACATTTGTCGAGATATCATTGCGAAGCATGAACGGTTGGGCACAACGATACGTGTTTATATGGATGATATTGGCATTGCCACTCACATCGGCCATAATCTCGCAGACCATATCGCCGCCGTCACGGATATCCTTACCCTCTCCGCCGAACACGACCTCTACTACAAGCTTGAGAAATGCCTTTTCCATGCGCCTCGTATGGATTACCTGGGGGTAATCCTTGAAAAGGGGGTGACACGCATAGACCCCGTCAAAATTTCGGGCATCAAGGACTGGCCGACACCCACCAAAGTCAAGGATGTCCGCTCTTTCCTCAGCTTCTGCAATTTTTACCGCACATTTATCCGCAATTTTGCCTCTCACGCCAAACCTCTCAACCACCTAACAAAGAAAGATACCGAATGGCAATGGGGACCAAACGAAGACAAGGCGTTCCAAACGCTCAAAACCCTTGTAACATCGGAGCCAGTACTAGCACACCCCGAGCTGAGTAAACCCTTTGAACTGGAAGTTGACGCCTCCGGATTCGCAATAGGAGCCGTACTCCTGCAACGGAAGGAGGACAACAAGAGACACCCCATCGGTTACTATTCATCCACACTCAACACTGCCGAACGAAACTACGACATATACGACCTGGAACTACTCGCCATCATCAAGGCTTTCCGACACTGGAGACCCCTACTCGCAGGATCCCCCCATCGTACCAAAGTCTTCTCGGACCACCTAAACCTGCAATACTGGCGATCGCCACAGAAAATCAGCCGACGAGTAGCAAGGGAAGTGTTAGAACTCTCCGAGTACAACTTTGAGATTCACCATATCAAGGGAAAGGCAAACGGAAGGGCCGATGCCCTTTCACGACGACCGGACTACGACCAAGGGGAGTCAGACAACGAAGGCATCACAGTCCTACCCGACAGGGTCTTCGCGCGGGCTCTAACGACGTTGCAAGTCACTAGTGGGGAACAAACGGACCATCAACATGAAGCAACACTCCGATCATGGGTGGACGGACACAACCTTAAGAGGATCTCGGGGACCTGGTACAGGGACGGATGACAACAAGTGGTCACCGGCAGGTTGGATAACAAGAGGAGTATCATTCACACCTTCCATGACTCGCCCGTTCACGGACACCCAGGAATACGACGGACAGGTCACTTGGTGGAAAGACAGTACTGGTGGCCAGGGCTGCGGAAGGATGTTATGGACTACGTCAAGGGATGTGCGGAATGCCAACAGATTAAAGTCAACACCCGACCTACACGGGCTCCCCTCCAACCTATATACCCTAAAATTGACGCCCTCCCATTCGAGACCGTGGCCATGGACTTCATTACCAAACTCCCCTTATCGCAGGGATATGATTTGATACTGACTATCACCGATCATGACTGTAGCAAAGCCGCGATATTCATACCCTGCGTGGAGGAGATTACGTCCGAAGAGACTGCCGGACTATATGCCAGATACGTATTCCCGCATTTCGGACTACCCACTACTATCATCAGCGACAGGGACCCTCGGTTTGCAAGCAAATTCACGAGAGAATTATGCAAGACTCTGGGGATCACCCAGAACATCTCAACAGCCTATCACCCACGAACGGACGGACAGTCCGAACGAACCAATCAATGGCTGGAACAATATCTACGCTTCTGGGCTAATGAACAGCAGGATAACTGGTACCACTATCTGCCAATGGCAGAATTCGCGCATAACAACTGGCCTCACGAGGCCACGAAGATGACACCCTTCGAACTCCTTATGGGGTACCACCCGCGGGCTGATTGGACCGATAAGCCCTCATCCATCCCACGTGTAATGACCCGCGCTAACCAACTAAAAGAGGCACGACAACGGACACGGGACCTTATCATGAAAGCGCAGCAGTCATGGGTCTGCGCCAAGACAGCGCCCAGATATCAAGTAGGGGATCAGGTGTGGCTAGAAGGACGTCATCTCCGGACTCATCAGCCAACCGCAAAATTAGCTGCAAGACGCCACGGACCATTCCGTGTCATAAAGGTGATGTCACCTGTGAACTATCAACTGGAGCTTCCCACGCAGTGGCAGATCCACCCCGTATTCCACACCGACCTTCTCACGCCTTATCGTGAAACACCCACGCACGGACCCAACTACCCACGGCCCCCACCGGACTTGATCGATGGGGAAGAGGAATACGAGGTCTCGAGGATTCTAGACCACCGGCTCCACGGCAGAAGACGAAAATTGCAGTACCTTGTGGCCTGGAAGGGGTACCCGGACTCCGACAATCAATGGGTTGATAAGGAAGATGTATTTGCTGAAGAAGCCGTGGCGGAGTACGAACAAGGGCGACGGAAGGATAAAAGGCCCATCCAATGCGGCAAGTCCTCCCATCTCCTTTTCTCTCGAATACTATCTACCCACACCAACCAACCAGTTTACATGCCCTTCACACCCGATGCCTCCCTCTCGCAGCACAACCAGTACTACCAAGGTACCCCCAAGAGGATTTTTGCCGTCGAGCTGGAAGAAGAGCACGCATCAGGCGCCAGAAACGATACCAACCAAGCCGTCGTGGCTGAAGAAGACCGAGGGGGACGTGATACCCCCATCACCCGAGCTGAGTTCACAGCCGTCGTCGAGCGATTCCCCGCTCAAGCCACCCCAGCCAACGCCGCCAGGCTGTCAGACGACGATGGAGGTCCCCTCTGGGACATCCTCGACGCCGACGGTCTTCCCACCTCTCCGGTCCCTTTCACTACCCGCGAAATCCAACTTCTCAGGGACGCACTGGACCGAGGAGCCGCGATTCACGCAGCTCGCGACGATAATGGACGGGCCAAGTCCCCACCTCTCCCAATACCTCCGAGGGTTGGGACCGACCAGGCCCTGGCAGGAGGTGGTAGCCGAATGGAGGGATCAACAGTTGTTGGAAGCGAAGGCCAGGAGACAGGAGATGATGGTGAGGAGGGAGAGACTGAGAGCGACAATGAGTGGTACTCAGATGCGCACGACCACATTTCCTACGGACAAGATGCTGACGCCCCATCCAACACCACACCACACGCCCTCACCACCGCCGGCGACACTGTCTACCGAGGAGACATTCGGCCCCAGCTCGACGACAGGGCCGTCTCCACCGTCAGGGCCACTCATTGCCCACACAGGTTCAGGGTCAATCGAGGACCCGATTACGTTCACTTCCCCATCACCACCTCCGACGGCGTGACGCGCCCCGCCAAATACGTCCAGGTCATCTTCGGACCTAACCCCATCATCCTCGGGCTCATCGACGAGTCCGACCGCGTCTTCCCCAAGCCGTTGTACGCGCGACCCTATCGCTTCGGGCCCCACGAGGAGCGGCCTTCCCACTCGCGCGAGGATCTTATGATCCTCGATGGCGGATACGACGAGGTCCACTGCATCAACCGCGCCCTTCGCGAATGCAAGAACGTTTCGCTCGTGGCGGAGGTCCAACGCTACCGCGCGGTTCGCTCCGCGATCACCAGGATCGAGCAGCGCATGGGGGAGTTGGAACAGGAGTGGGGACGACTGAGTACTGAGGAGCTGGGGGTTATACACCGCATGGAGAACGCTAACTTGATGGACGAGGTAGAAAGACGCATGGGAGGTTGGATCGGGCTGGGTCAAGGTACGAGGAATTGGCCGCGGTCGACTTAGTTGCAACGTGGGCGTTGCCCCTTGAAAAGGGGGTGATGTTACGGTCGACCCCTTCGGACTTACAGAAGTAATAGTGATGTCGTGATTCGGAGTTTCGGACTCTTACTTACCAGTTATGGCTACGGTAGTAAGTAGTAATTAGTCATGGACTCGTAGTCTCAGTCAGCACTCAGCGATCGCATGTGATTGCTGAGTGATTCCTAGGATTGGTGTAGTAGGGTTCAAGCTACTTACGCCATAGGATAGTTTCATTCAAGAGGCGCTTTAAAGCCCTCAAGTATCTGTATAAGTAGTAGTCGGTGAAGACCAAGACACGCCATCTTGGTCTTCTTCAGTTGCCATTGATCTTCCACATCGCACACTCTATTCCCTTCTCGTTTCCTTTGTTGTGGTGTGCAGCCGTCACCTCATCCGGTATATACGCCGGCAGGTTGAAGTCTATTCGGGCCAACGTGACTTAGGAATCCGTTGCTAGCCCCGTCATCGTATTGAGGAAGTCGCCTCTACGTTTGACTTGTGTCACGTTTACTGTTTTCTCGCCTAGGAATTCGTTCAAGTTGAACAAGCGCTAAGGCAAGGCGTAACACTGCGCACCACGTCCACTGAATTAGCCATCAAGGTGCAACAATACACCATGAAAGCAGTATTACCACCCGAGTACGCATCATTCACAAAACTCTTTGACGAAGAAGCCTCTCATCAATTCCCTCCTGCACGAGCCTGGGATCATGCCATCGACTTCAAACCCACGGCACCAGACGCTCTCGATTGTAAAATCTACCCACTTACGCAAGAAGAGGACAAGGCGTTACAAGCATTCCTCACTGAACAGCTACAAAAAGGTTATATCCGTCCCTCCAAATCGCAGTACGCCTCCCCCTTCTTCTTCGTCAAAAAGAAGGACGGAAAACTACGCCCTGTACAGGACTACCGACGTATCAACAATTTCACGATTCGCAACCAATACCCCCTCCTACTCATCACCGACCTCATCACAGAACTGAGCAACGCCCACATCTATACCAAGCTCAATGTACAATGGGGCTATAACAACATTCAGATCAAGGAAGGGGACGAAGGAAAGGTGGTTTTTAAGACGAAGTACGGTCTCTTTGAACCTACGGTAATGTTCTTCGGCCTCACCAACTCACCCGCCACCTTTCAAACTATGATGAATCATATCTGTCGGGACGTCATCGCGAAACACGAGCGGTTGGGCACCACGATACGTGTCTATATGGACAATATTGGTATTGCCACTCACATCGGCCATAGTCTCGCCGATCATATCGCCGCCGTCACGGATATCCTTACACTCTCCGCTGAACATGACCTCTACTACAAACTTGAGAAGTGCCTTTTCCATGCGCCTCGTATGGATTACCTGGGGGTCATCCTTGAAAAGGGGGTGACACGCATGGACCCAGTCAAAATCGCGGGCATCAAAGACTGGCCGACACCCACCAAAGTCAAGGATGTCCGCTCCTTCCTTGGCTTCTGCAATTTTTACTGAACATTCATCTGCAATTTTGCCTCTCATGCCAAACCTTTCAATCACCTAACAAAGAAAGAAACCAAGTGGCGATGGGGAACGGATGAAGACAAGGCATTTCAGATGCTCAAAACCCTCGTAACATCAGAACCGGTACTGGCACACCCCGAGCTGAGTAAACCCTTTGAACTAGAAGTTGACGCCTCCGGATTCGCAACAGGAGCCGTACTCCTGCAATGAAAGGCGGACAACAAGAGACACCCCATCGGTTACTATTCATCCACACTCAACACCGCCGAATGAAATTACGACATATATGACCTGGAACTACTCGCCATCGTCAAAGCATTCCGACACTGGAGGCCCCTACTCGCAGGGTCCCCCCACCGTACCAAGGTCTTTTCAGACCACCTGAATCTGCAATATTGGTGATCACCACAGAAAATCAGCCGACGAGTAGCAAGGGAAGTACTAGAACTTTCCGAATATGACTTCAAGATTCATCACATCAAAGGAAAGGCAAATGGAAGAGCCGATGCCCTCTCACGACGACCGGACTACGACCAGGGGGAGTCGGACAACGAAGGCATCATAGTCCTGCCCGACAAAGTCTTCGCACGAGCTCTAACGACATTGCAAATCACTAATGCGGAACGAAGGGACCGTCAGGATGAAGCCACGCTCCGACCATGGGTGGACGGACACAACCTTAAAAAGATGAGGGGGACCTGGTACAAGAACGGATGGCAACAGGTTGTCACCGGTGGGTTGAATGACAAGAGAAGTATCATTCGCACCTTTCATGACTCTCCCGTTCACGGACACCCAGGAATACGACGGACAAGCCACTTATTGGAACGACAGTACTGGTGGCCGGGATTGCGAAGGGACGTCATGGACTACGTCAAGGGATGTGCGGAATGCCAACAGATTAAAGTCAACAACTGACCTACAAGGGCTCCCCTCCAACCTATATACCCCAAAATTGACGCTCTTCCGTTCGAGACCGTAGCCATGGACTTCATTACCAAACTTCCCTTATCACAGGGATATGATTCGATACTGACGGTCACCGACCACGATTGCAGCAAAGCCACGATATTCATACCCTGCGTGGAGGAAATCACGTCCGAAGAAACCGCCGGATTGTATGCCAGATACGTATTCCCGCGTTTCAGACTACCCACTACTATCATTAGCGACAGAGACCCTCGGTGTTACGGTCGCACCGGCCGTCTAGTTCGACTTGAACTGGGGTTCTCAGAACGCTTGTATTGCACGCGACAACCAAGGCAAAACCACTGCAATAGTGGTTGCAACTGAGAGACGAGGGGAAAAGCAAGGGAAACGGCTCGCTGAGAAGCGGCACAACAAGGCAACGTCTAAGGGTTTGGTGAAGAAGACCAACTAAGGCCCTTAGGAAGACAAGAGGGAACTGTGATGTGGATTGTTGAAAAACTCAAGATAGCGAATACATGTGAAGACAAGCTAGTACTTATACTACTAGTAGATAAGGTTCGGACTCAGCACGAACCTTAAGTCCTTATCTCTAGCCAATAGCCATAAGGGCTCCGGCTCCACAAGCTGAAACACAAAGGAGAAACATAATTGGACCGGCCTATAAAGGCACCGACATCCCTCAAACACGAGGCAGCACCCATACAGTACATGAGGCGTCCATCAGAAAGTCCATCAGTAAACAGGCACCAAGGCCTAGTCCATGTCATCATCAACCGGGTAACCGGCTGCGGCATACCCAAGGCACACACGCTCAGGTGATGCCTCACGTGATGAGTTACGTGACTCTGGGCTATCACGCCCGTAGAAGTGCGCGTACATGGCGCGCGCGCGAGTCTCATCTTGCTCGTAGGGATCGTCAGCTTCTTCGTCACTGCTCTCAATAGGAGAGTGGGACTTAGCTGGTCCGGGACGCAATGTCCACATGCTCAGATCGCCTTTTCTCATCAAGGCTTCCCTTAATGCCTCCGTATCGAGATCTTGCTCGTAGTTATCCAACACAGGCCGGCTCGGGCAGCTCGGCGGCGTGCTTTCGTGGGAACTCGGGATCTCGGCCGTAACACTCGGTTTGCAAGTAAATTCACAAGAGAGTTGTGCAAGACTCTAGGGATTAGCCAGAATATTTCAACAGCCTATCACCCGCGAATGGACGGACAGTCTGAACGAACCAATCAGTGGCTGGAACAGTATCTACGCTTCTGGGCTAACGAGCAACAAGACAACTGGTACCATTATCTACCAATGGCAGAATTCGCGCACAATAACTGGCCCCATGAGGCCACGAAGATGACACCTTTTGAACTCCTTATGGGATACCATCTGTGGGCTGATTGGACCAATAAGCCATCCTCCATTCCACATGTAACGTCCCGCGCTAACCAACTAAAAGAGGCACGACAACGGACATGGGACCTTATCGCAAAAGCGCAGCAATCATGGGTTCACACCAAGACAGCGCCCAAATATCAAGTGGGGGATCAGGTGTGGCTGGAGGGACGTCATCTCTGGACCCATCAGCCAACAGCAAAATTAGCTGCAAGACGCCATGGACCCTTCCGCGTCATAAAGGTGATGTCACCCATAAACTATCAGCTGGAACTTCCCACACAGTGGCAGATACACCCCGTATTCCACACCGACCTTCTCATGCCTTATTGCGAGACACCCACGCACGGACCAAATTACACACGACCCCCACCGGACTTGATCGATGGGGAAGAGGAATACGAGGTCTCGAAGATTCTGGACCACTGGCTCCACGGCAGAAGACGAAAGATGCAGTACCTTGTGGCCTGGAAGGGGTATCCTGACTCCGACAATCAATGGGTTGATAAGGAAGATGTATTTGCCGAAGAAGCCGTGGCGGAGTATGAACAGGGACAACGAAAGGATAAAAGGCCCATCCAACGTGGCGAGTCCTCCCATCTCCCTTCCTCTCGAATACTATCTACCCACACTTGCCAACCACCTTACATGCCATTCACACCCGATGCCTCCCTCTCGCAGCTCAACCAGTACTACCACGGCACCCCCGAGCGGATTTTTGCTGTCGAGCTGGAAGAAGAGTGCGCACAAAGCGCCAGAGAAGATACCGACCAAGCTGTCGTGGCTGAAGAAGACCGAGGGGGACGTGATACCCCCATCACCCAAGCTGAGTTCACAGCCATCCTTGAACGATTCCCCGCTCAAGCCACCACAGCCAACGCTGCCCATCTGTCAGACGACGATGGAGGTCCCCTCTGGGACATCCTCGACGCCGACGGCCTTCCCACCTCTCTGGTCCCTTTCACTACCCGTGAGATCCAACTTCTCGGGGACACACTGGACCGAGGAGCCGAGATTCACGCGGCTCGCGACGGTGATGGACGGGCCGAGTCCCCACCTCTCCCAATACCTCCGAGGGTTGGGGCCGACCAGGCCTTGGCAGGAAGTAGTGGCTGACTGGAGGGATCAACAGCTGCTGGAAGTGAAGACCAGGAGGCAGGAGATGATGGCGAGGAGGGAGAGGCTGAGAGCGATGACGAGTTCGAGTGGTATTCAGATGCGCATGACCACATTTCCTACGGACGAGATGCTGACGCCCCATCCAACACCACACGCCACACCCTCACCACTGCCGGTGACCCTGTCTATCGAGGAGACATTCGTCCCCAGCTCGACGACAGGGCCGTCTCCACCGTCCGCGCCACTCACTGCCCACACGGGTTCAGGGTCAATCAAGGACCCGATTACGTTCACTTCCCCATCACCACCTCTGACGGCATGACGCGCCCTGCTAAATACATCCAGGTCATCTTTGGACCCAACCCCATCGTCCTCGGTCTCATCGACGAGTCTGACCGCGTCTTCCCGAAACCGTTGTATGCACGCCCCTATCGCTTCGGCCCCCACGAAGAGCGACCCTCCTACTCGCGCGAGGATCTCATGATCCTCGACGGCGGGTACGACAAGGCCACATGAGTCAACCGCGCCCTTCACGAATGCAAGAATGTTTCGCTTGTGGCGGAGGTCCAACGCTACTGCGCAGTTCGATCCGCGATCACCAGGATCAAGCAGCGCATGGGGGAGTTGGAGCAGGAGTGGGGATGACTTAGCACTGAGGAACTGGGGGTAATACATCACATGGAGAATGCTAATTTGATGGATGAGGTGGAGAAACGCATGGGAGGATGGATCGGGTTAGG
This sequence comes from Lactarius evosmus, assembly GCA_951394315.1. Taxonomy (NCBI): domain Eukaryota; kingdom Fungi; phylum Basidiomycota; class Agaricomycetes; order Russulales; family Russulaceae; genus Lactarius; species Lactarius evosmus. Next base: position 738,272 of record OX596129.1, on the reverse strand, counting down.
CCAAGGTACGAGGAACTGGCCGCGGTCGACTTAGTTGCAACGTGGGCGTTGCTCCTTGAAAAGGGGGTGATGTTACGGTTGACCCCTCGGACTTACCAGTGTAATAGTGATGTTGTGATTCGGAGCTTCGGACTCTTACTTACCAGTTGTGGCTATGGTAGTAAGTAGTAATTAGTCACAGACTTACAGTATCAGTTAGCAGCTCAGCAATCGCATGTGATTGCTGAGTGATTCCTAGGATCGGTGTAGTAGGGTTCGAGCTACTTACACCATAGGATAGTTTCGTTCAAGAGGCGCTTTAAAGCCCTCAAGTATCTGTATAAGTAGTAGTCGGTGAAGACCAAGACACGCCATCTTGGTCTTCTTCTATTGCCATTGATCTTCTACATTGGACGCTTTACTCTCTCCTCCTCTCCCTTAGTGTTGTGTGCAATTGTCACCTCATCCGGTATATACACCAGCAGGTCGAAGCCTATTTGGGCCAACGTGACTTAGAAGATCCGTTGCTAGCCCCGTTGTTGTATTGAGGAAGTCACCTCTACGTTTGACTTGTGTCACGTTTACTGTTCTCTCGCCTAGAAATCCGTTCAAGTCGAACGAACGCTACGGCAAGGCGTAACACTCGTGCTTAAGTCAAGCACACGCTACAGGCAAAGCGTAACATTAAGACCAAGATATTCCATTGTGGTGTGAGTAACAACCAGGGAACAGTGGTCCATCGACAGGTTCCATCCCTATAACCTAGCAAGATGAGGAAGTTGCAACGTACCAGTCCAATACTTGAGGAACGTGTACTGGAGTAATATCAATGGAGTTGAGGGATATGTAATCAAGACCCAACACGGGGAATGCCCAGTTGAGTTCAGCTTCGATCACCTGTGTTGGTGTCAAGTTGACTACATTTTAGATTGGTGGCAAGTCATCAATACCTTATGACCCCACCACCATTGCGATATCTACACCGACGAGGTAGTCCCACAATCGGATTGGGGACCTATTGACAGAGAAAACAATGCGAGTGTCTCCGAAAATACCCACGAAATATCAGAAGAAGCCTCAGAGGACAAGGAAGTCCGACCCCTGTCACCTTTGAACCAACAAGAAACTGCTCTTATAGAGCAAGCTGAGTCTATAACCTTATTTCCACCAATGGCCACAATCACCAAAGAACCACGCACCCTAGCACAGATGCCAGTTGACCCCGCTACGGGGCAACCCCTCAATGCTGATGACACAGCTATAATGAGGGCCATTGGACCCGACCAGCTGGACCCACCATCAGGAGGACCACCTGGTGGAGGAGGACACCCTGGTGGAGGAGGACACCCTGGAGGGGGATTCCCCGGAGGGGGATTCCCAGGCGGAGGAGGAGGAGGCCCGCCGGGAGGTGCCAGGGGAGTACCACTACCAGCCTCTCCAGGACATGCTCACTCAAGCGATAAACTAGTAGGAAACACCCCCAAGATATTCCAGGGAGATCGACAAAAAGCAGAAGAATTCCTCATGCAGTGGGAATTATACTGGGGAATCAACAACAACAACCCCATCATGATGAACACATACAGACAAGCAATATTCTTCCTCACTTACGTACAGGGGAAAGATGTGAACAAATGGATCACACACACCAGCCGATGGTTGAATCAGCAAGTCACAGGAGGGATCAACGACAATGACCCCCGTCTTTGGCTGGAAGTTATCAGCGCCTTTAACCAATGCTTCTCAAACACCCTCGAGAAAGAACAAGCACAAGCGGCCCTGAAGCGAGGAGTAAAAATAATAGGAGGAGATATCAACATGTACATCACCAACTTCAAGACCCTGGCACAACAAGCTGGCTATCGTCTAGACTCGCCCCTCACCCTCAACATCTTCACCAATGGCCTCCCAAAGGAACTATACAAGAAGGTTTTTACCATGGACGACCCTCAAACATTTGAAGACTGGAAAACTGCAGTCATGAAATGGCAGCAGCAGTATATTCACATGAAGGCACGGTTGGATCAATACCGTCCAAGGAGCAATCAAAGGGACCGAGGACAAGGAGCCCCCCGGGGACAAGGGTGATGGGCCCCGTCTTGGAACCTCCCTCAGGACCCCAACACAATGGATATGTCTGCAGATCAGGCATGAGGGCAATTAGCAGGAGCTGAGGAAGTTCTGGACAACTACCGTAACAATCCCCCTCGCCCTCCCTAAGGAGGGTTTCACCAACGAGGGCAAAGACGAACTGACTTCTCTGAGGTGATGTGTTATACTTGTGGCAAGAAAGGCCACATCAATCGCTACTGCTCACGAAATGCACCTCGTTCTACATATCCGGAACCATCAACAAGTCACCGAACTGAAGTGGACCGGTACAAACCAGAGGAAGAGCCTATTTGCGTATCCCATGCACAAACCCCCCAAGAGAGGGCCAAAGGGTGGATGACGAAAGTGGCCGAAGAAGACAACGAAGTGAAAGACCTAATCCTCCAAGACTTATGGAAGCAGGAGGGTTTTCAGAACGCCTGAACCCATTGGCCTGGGTGAGGGCAGTCAATTGTAACTTGGTTATTATTACACGCTACCGATCTATGCGAATTCCAGTATCCATGCGTACCAGTTACACTATGGCTGATATAAGAGCATTGGTGAACTCCGGAGCCACCGACAACTTCATACGACCCACATTTGCGAAATGAATGGGCTTGGGGATCCAACTGTTGGAGAAACCCAAAAAGATATGGAACATTGATAATACCGAGAACAAATCGGGACTAATCACCCATTTTATCGATCTAGACATTCACACCAAAGGGATCCATAAACAAATGCAATTCCTATTAACCGACATCGGAATGGAGGTCGTGGTACTTGGATATCCTTGGCTGGCCACATTTGAACCACGAATGAGCTGGTGACACGCCACTATCCATGAAGATATGATGCCCATTGTACTAAGTTCCATCTACCCTCGTATCATGACACAACAAACCACCATCACAAAAGTACTTACCACAACAGAAAAGGAAGACATCCTTGGACAACTATACAAAGAGATGGACGCCTATCACCGAACCACGGCAACTGAACTCACCATTGAAGGGTTTAGTGCGAGTTTGGGAGTATCGTCCCAAGGGGAAGATGTAGACCGAGATAAGATAAGAAGGGGGGAGATATGAAATGCAGCTGTTCGGACGGCACAGGACAGTAGACGGATTCGACTCAGGTGCGAAGTACTGACTTAGCGTTGCGGCTCGGACAAGGACACTTCAGATTTTTGAGGCAAGAGAGGAGAGATTGATTTTTGGAATATAGAGAACCGAGACTTATATACATGAAGGGCGAGCCACAGGACACAGTCGGGGCGATACAAGTATAATAGACAGATAGATACAATAATATGTGGACAAGAACGAGCCACAGTCGACAGACACGATCGCAGGCATAGGTATCAGGGCCAATGTGGCCGAGTCGTGATGTGAACGAGTTGAATGGCAGCTATTTGCCGTTGTTGCGTGCGCAGCGTAAGTGGAGACCTTACACCTGCCGGGGGGTCTAAAATTTTGAGCGTCCTCGGTCAAACCTCTTCTACTAAACCCTCCACGTCTTCATCGGCAAAAACTCGTGCAAGGTCGCTCCGGTCAACTAGACGGGTCACCGGGATGGATGTGTGAGTGCGGGCGTGGTAAGGGACCAAACGAAATGCGGCAAAGCGCAAATTCGAAATGGTGCTGTCGAGCTCGGCAAGCCGGTACGAGCCATTCTGCGTGCGGCGTACGACGGCCATTGGGCCAATGTAGCGTGGCTTGGCTTTGCGGCCTAAGTCTGTTTCGACGCTTGAGTTTCGGACAAGGACGAGTGCTCCAGGTTGGATATCGAAGTCGCGAATGGTGTTTTCGAACTGGCGTTCGAACTGCTTGACAGACTCAAAACGGCTCTTAAGCACGTTGGTGTGAATTGCCGCAAGATCGTCTTCACGCCTCTGGAGCTGGCGGATCCGCGTTGCGATGAGTTCAACTGTGGACAACGGATTAGTGAGGTTCGGAACAAGAAAGGTAGCAAGTGTTAGGTCGAGTGGGAGCACAGGCTCGATTCCATGGGCCATGTAGAACGGGGAGTGGCCGGTCGACTTGCGTGTTGTGGCTCGGTCGGCCCAAAAGGCGTACGGCGCTACTGATGGCCATCTTGAGATGTTGCCCTCGCATGCCTTGACAATGGATTCGCGTATGGTGCGATGCTGCCGTTCGACAATACCATTGGCGTGTGAGTTGTACGCCGAGATTCGAATATGCCGAATGCCGTAGCGCTTTGTGAGCCAGTCGAGCGCAGCAACGTAGACCGTTCCGTTGTCGGTCACGATCTCCTCAACGGCTCCCCATCGACACAAAATCTCCTCGAAGAGAAATGCGCCAAGGGTGCGTCCGGTTTCGGTATGGAGCGCGCACCATTCGGGCCATGCGGTGAGGGAGCATCGAGCCTGGACGAGGTACCGAAATCCGCCTGCGTGAGGTAGGATCATGGTGTCGACGTATGCCTTGCGGAAGAGGGGCGCAGGTGTGGCGACAGTGGGCGGAATCCGGACTTTTGTTGTTTGACGGATTTGGCACTCGTGGCACGACTTAATATACCACCTAATGTTGTCAGCGAGCGATGGCCACCAAAAGCGATCAAGAAGGGCACGTAGCGTAGAGTAGAAGCCCTTGTGTCCGAGTTTGTTGTGGGCTTCGCAGGCAATGGGGTAGCGCTGCGCTTTCTGCGTGATCACAAGCTGGTGTCGCCCCTGGGCGTGTCGTTTCCAGAGCCGTCCGTCATGCACGAGGAATGGACGGGAACGCCGGTGCAAGCGGTCTAGTTCTTCAGTGGAATGTCCTTTGGGTCTCTTGCCATTTGCGAGAAATCTAAAGATGTCGGGTAACTTGTTGTCGCGGGCGTGTGCTTTTTCTGAAGAGAGGGGAAATGTCAGCTCGTTGTGCGGTGTACCTACTCCCTCGGTGGCCTGAAAAACTTTTGCCCTGCCGTTGGGGCATGCTGAGCATCGTTCATCCCAAGTGTCGAGCCAAATTCCAAGTGAGAGCACATCATCAACCCACTCTTCTGGGTCACCTTCATCGTCATCTTCGCCAGGGATGGGTTCGCGCCTTGAAAGACCATCGGGGCCATGGTGCTTTTCGGTGGGGACATGAACGAGCTTGAAGTCAAACAAAAGAATGGCCGCGATCCAGCGATTGATGGCTGCATTCGGCTGGACGTCGGGGTTACTGAGCATGCCACGGACGTATTGAGCATCCATTTCTATGACAAGGTTAGTAATGCCCACGATGTGCATGCGGAGAGCTCGAAGGGCACGGAATAAACCGTAAAGTTCAATCTTGGGCTGAGAGTAGCGGCTCTCGCGTTCGTTCCAGCCAATGGAGCCAAAACGTGATGGGCGGCGTTGACCGTCTTCGCAGTCTTGGGAAAGGATCCATCCGACCGCTCGGAATGATGAGTCAACGGCAAGATACACCTTGCGCTCGGACTTGTAGTTGATAGGGATGAGTGCCGGGGAGGTGATGATGGCTGTCTTGAGCTGCTCCATTGCGCGGTCGTGCTCATCCTGCCAAACGAAGTCAGTATCTTTTCGCGTGAGGTCGACGAGGGGCCTGGCGATCGCTGAGAAATCCTTGATCCATATGCGCATGGTTCCCGCAGTGCCGAGGAATGCACGGACGTCCGAGATGGTTTTGCATGGGAGCCAGGTTCGGACTTTAGCCACTTTTGAGTCATCGGGGATGCGGCCTTCATACGTGCACTTGTGGCCTAGGACAACGACTTCGGGAACCGCCATGAAGACCTTCTTGGCGGAGATCGTTGCGCCGGCGTGTCCCAATCGATGCATGACCCGATGAACATCGTTGAGGTGCTCCCAAATGAAGCGACGGATGCCGGAATTGTCGGGTACCGTTTTGTATCCCCCATCTGGGGTCTCATAGCGTGAAGGCGGGCCCTTGACCGCGGTATCGTCTAGGAACGGCTTAGCAACGTTCGGGATTTCGGGCTCGAGGATAAACATGACATCACCATGAAATATGGCAACGGCGTTCGTCGAGCCTTGCGGGAGTGTTGTGTTGCGAAGGGCACCGAGGGGGGACTGGAAGCTTGTGAGGTCTCGGGAGGCGATGTTAAGGGTGCGGTGGTCATAGCCGACGAGGAGATCGAGCAATGAATAGCAAGAGCATGCTGCCAAGCCCTCAACAAACTGGTTGACAAAAGGTGGGACGGCGGCGTTGCGAATAGTCACGGCATTGAGGGGCTGTAAGTCATGCACAAGGCGCAGCGAGCCATTTTTCTTGGGGACACAGAACCAGCGAGAACGATACGAGGCGTCCAAAGGCTCGTACATGCCAGCTGCAATCTTCTCTTTGAACATCTCAATGACCTTGTCAAGGAGGCCGGTCGGGATTGGGATGTTCTTATGAACCCATGGTGTGTGTGCGACTGTCGGGATCTTGACCGGTGAAAAGTAGTCGTCCCGAAAGCATCCTCGCTCAGCTTCAGACCATGCAAGCGCCTTCTCGTTCACCTTGAGGACATGCGCTGCGAGCTTCACTTCTTCGGGCCAGAGGAAGTTAAATTTGTTGAGGTCGAGGTCCTCAAAGCGTTCTTGCGTGAGGCGTGTGCCTGGTGTGAACTCGGGAGGGTGGGTCGGGAGCACGGGAAGGGTGAGAAGAGGGTCCCCGGGACGGCGCCTGATGATGCGAAAGTCTTCAGGGAGGGATGCAGCAACAGGGTGGACTTTCTTGGCGGCCTTTTTGTATGCAAGGACTGTGGCAGCTGCATCAGAAGTAGGTGCATGCTCGATGAAGAGGGGAAGGGGAGGGGAAGTAACGTAGTGTTCTAGTGCTTCCATGTGCGGGGGCTCTGGTTGAACTTGGCAGGTAAATGCCTTGACGAAGCTGACTTGAGCAGGCTGACGCGCTCGGGAGGGGACGGCGACCAAGTGTGAAGGGTCCGCTGGATCACGGATGGAGACATCGACGCGATTGGGGTGATCTTCGAGCCAGCACAGGAGGAGGTGGTGGAACGGGTGGCCGAGGAGCAGGCGAAAGGGAGCTGTCCGAACGACGTGAGCATGGATGGTGAAGGAAATGTCACCAATGCGCATCTCTAAGTCTTCTGCGCATCCCAGGGTGCGGGATGTGCTACCGGTCGCCCCTTCCATTTGCAGGGTGCGTTGGGTGTTGATTCTAGCACCAACCTCATTTGCCAAGTCCTCGCGAATGACGACAATCTGAGACCCCTGGTCGAGAACACCGGCCTCGGTGCTGCGACTATTTACCAGGACATCAATCTCGCGCAGAGGCAAGGAAAACTCAGCTTCGCGTTTGGCCGCAAGCTCAAGCACGGAGACTGCGTCAACGTCGTCTGCTTGTTCGAAGGAGGCTGTTTCAACGTGGCGAGGCTTGAGGCGCTCAACGAGCTCCTTGCGGACGGGGGGGCAAGATGCGAAGATGTGTGCCGGTGTGACCTTGTCGAGGTTGCCTTCGAATATCCATCCTACAAGCTGTTTGGTGAGGGCTTGATCCTCGGCATTCGCCTGGTACCGGTACTGTGGAGTACGGCCAGTGAAAGTTGAGGGCGCCGATGACATGGCCGGCACAGGGGATGGTACTGTAGGGAGCGCCACTGGCGTCTTCGAGGGCTTTGAGTCCTTCTTTTTCGTTGAAAACACCTCGTACATGTCATAGAGCTCTGTGGCATACTCACCACTGCCATCACCTGTGTCTGGGTCAGCCTCCTCGGTAATGTACGCACCGGTCGGAAATGCAGGTTCCGGAACAATCTCAAAGCTGTAGCTTGGAGTGTGAGGGGGTGCGTCACGCAGGGACGACGGAGTGGCGCTGTCACTGGGGGGTTTGTTAGCAGCTAGCCACATGTCAACACTTGCCTGAAGTCCAAGACCACGGCCATCGTTTGGAATTGGCTGGCCCGTGGGTAGGTGCAGCCGGCTGTTGATGATTTTAACACGGCCGGTGTCCACATATTCTTCAGCTGCAGGGCAGCTATGAATGCGATGCCCAGGCATGCCACAGAAGGCACAGCCAAGGGTTCGCGTGCTGTTCCTATTGAAGAATGCATCCTTCTCGGTGGCTGAAGTGGCAGGGGAGGGAGGTGCTGCGGTGGGGGTCCGCTGAGCCCATTGTTGGCGAGCTGGGGTGGGAGGGGACTGATAGGCAACTGTGGTCATCCCGGAGGGTGCTAGAGGAGCGAAGCATGCTGGCTTCGGGATCTGTTGCACGAGATCAGGAAACATTTTCTGGCACTGCATAAACAGGACAAAGTAAGATGGCTCATGGACAGATAGTTTCGTCAACTTAGTGATTAATGCCACGGGATCATCTTCATCCTCAGGCTGCGACCGGGACTGGGCCAAGCTAGGCTCCTTGAAACAGACACTCCGAGTCTCGTAAGTGGAGCGTTCTGAGGCCACAGGGGCACTCTCATCGTCCTGTTCAGACTCTGAGTCATTGTCATGTACTGCGGGTTTCGGTGAACGCCTCTCGCTGAACAGCTGCTCAATGAGCTTCTCGGGGTCGCTACGACGGGTCTTTGAACGTCCACGGGGTTCCTGCTGAACACGGCATGGTGGCAGCTTGTGGTATGTGTCACTGGCGAAGTGTTCTTGCGCTGCCTGAAGGATATCCTGATTCCTGAAAGGCTCATTCCGTGGGTGGCGTGGATTGACGTTGTACCGGATTTCCTCTGCAATGATGTCCCGGTCATCCCTGTGAAAGCCCTTGAAGAACTCTATATCAAAATCATCCTGAGTTAGCTTGTTATTTCCAACCAGAGGGAGTGCAATAGTTAGAAAATTCCGGTTATATCTGAGTACATCATCCTCGCTGCGAATGCGGTGCTCTGCCGAGAGTTCAGTGAAGTCCGTGAGCGTCTTGCGTGTGAACCTTGTGCGAGCCGCAGTATCCGGGTAGAGCCTGTTGAGCTCTTTCCGAAACCAGCGCCAGTCTGGGGGATTATAACCTGGTAGAGTTTTCCACAGGTCTCTCAAGGGACGCGACACGTAGCGTAGGATTGTTTCCACTTTCTGCTTCTCAGTCAGTCCATTGCCATCAGCAAGGTCTTCGTATTCTTGCAGGAATTCGGACAAAATCTCATCCTTTTGAGCTGCAAAATGGGGCACACGCTGTGATCTGGGCATGGCAGCTAATCCTGTGGGTGCACGAGACATAGCTGACATGGGGACATTGTTACGCTTCGGTAAGCGTGGGCCTTGCTTTAGGCGGCAGAGAGACGTGAGTACTCAGCTCTGAATTCTACTAAGTCGAACGTGGAGCTTCCTAGGTCTCAACACGTCGAACGACTTGCAACTGGGAAGGCGTCTTCAAGATAGGCCTTATGCAGTGCTCTTCCTCCTTGTGAGGCGGACTTGTGAGGACTTGGGAAACCGATGATTCAAGAAGACCAAGATGGCGATCCTTGGTCTCCTGCGACTACTACTTATACACGATGACGGAGGGCTTTAAAGCGCCTCCCGAATGATGTTGGCCTATAGCGTATCTAGCTCGAACCCTAGTATCACTATCCTAGTAATCAGCTGCTAAAGTACCATGTGATACTACTGCTGACTGATAACACGTGAAATATACTGTCCCTGACTAATGTAAGAATCACGAGCCTACTACCGTAGTCAGAACCTAGTAGTAAGCGTAAAGTCCGATCCGTGACAGACATAGGCAAAAGTGGGGTTGTATTGGGTTTGGGGGTAGCTGGGGAATTGAGCCTGGGAATGGCTGTTATAGGGCCTGTAGGAGGCATCGTCATTGCGAGGGGGTGACTGAGAGTGGTAGGAGTGGGGGGGGGAATGGGCAGAAGAACGGGCAGGAGAATGGGCAGGGGATCGGTAGGCAGATTGGGTGGGAGAAATGGCACGGGCAGAATGGATGACAATGGATCCAGTGGGGGACTCAGCACGAGTGGTGGAAGTGAAGTGGCCGGGAGCATTGGGTTGCTCCTGGCTTTCTCCAGCTGGGAGGAACCTTCCGGACTTGTCACGTTGCTGCCGGGTCTTCATGGATAGCTGTTTAATTTTAAATCGGCGGGGTTATGAAGACAGGAGTGAAGTGAAATCGAGTGGAAATGAGATGAAAGTGAGGGAATGTCTACTGACTTCCCCTCGCGGTGGGCTCCAGATGAAGGGTTTAGTGCGAGTTTGGGAGTATCGTCCCAAGGGGAAGATGTAGACCGAGATAAGATAAGAAGGGGGGAGATATGAAATGCAGCTGTTCGGACGGCGCAGGACAGTAGACGGATTCGACTCAGGTGCGAAGTACTGACTTAGTGTTGCGGCTCGGACAAGGACACTTCAGATTTTTGAGGCAAGAGAGGAGAGATTGATTTTTGGAATATAGAGAACCGAGACTTATATACATGAAGGGCGAGCCACAGGACACAGTCGGGGTGATACAAGTATAATAGATGGATAGATACAATAATATGTGGACAAGAACGAGCCACAGTCGACAGACACGATCGCAGGCATAGGTATCGGGGCCAATGTGGCCGAGTCGTGATGTGAACGAGTTGAATGGCAGCTATTTGCCGTTGTTGCGTGCGCAGCGTAAGTGGAGACCTTACACCATTCAGGCACAACAGTATACAATAAAAGCTGAGTTACCCCCTGAATACTCGGCCTTCAGTAAACTCTTTAACAAAGAAGCCTCCCATCGGTACCCCCCTCCACGAGCATGGGATCATGAAATAACATTTCAACAAGGAGCCCCCAACTCAATAGACTGCAAAGTCTATCCCCTCACACAAGAAGAAGACAAGGCCCTCCAAGCCTTCCTCCAAGAGCAACTAGCAAAGGGCTATATACGCCCCTTGAAATCACCCTACGCGTCACCATTCTTCTTTGTCAAGAAGAAAGACGGCAAACTACGACCAGTCCAGGATTACCGGAAGATCAACCAAATTACCATCCACAATCAATATCCTCTTCCCCTCATCTCTGACCTCATCACCAACCTTAGCAATGCCTACATTTATACCAAACTCAACGTCCGATGGGGGTATAACAACATCCGCATCCACGCCGGAGATGAAGAAAAGGCGGCATTTAAAACCAAGTATGGTCTCTTTGAACCTACTGTCATGTTCTTTGGTCTCACCAATTCTCCCGCAACCTTTCAAACTATGATGAACCATATCTGTCACGACATCATCGACAAACACAAGCAATGCGGGACCATCATCCGTGTTTACATGGACGACATTGGCATCACCACCCGTACCAGATTCTCCTCGCCAACCATACCGCCACGGTTCATGACGTCCTCCTGGTCTCGGCTCAACACAACCTTTACTACAAACTGGAAAAATGTCTCTTCTATGCACCCTGTATGGATTACCTGGGGGTAATCCTTGAAGAGGGGGTGACACGCATGGACCCTGTCAAAATTTCGGGCATCAAGGACTGGCCCACACCAACTAAAGTCAAAGATGTCCGCTCCTTCCTAGGTTTTTGCAACTTTTACCGCACCTTCATTCGAAATTTCTCTCATCATGCACAACCTCTTCACAAACTCACAAAGAAGAATACAGATTGGCAATGGATGCAAGAGGAAGATGACGCCTTCCAACAACTTAAAACCCTTGTAACCACCGAACCAGTTCTAGCGCACGCACAGCTAAGTGACCCATTTGAACTTGAAGTCGACACCTCAGGATATGCAGTAGGAGCAGTACTACTACAATGAAAACAAGATGGGAAGAGGCACCCCATCAGTTACTACTCGGCCACCCTCAACCCTGCCAAATGGAACTATGACATCTACAACTTGGAACTACTGGCCATCGTCAAAGCCTTCCACCACTGGCGCCCCTTATTAGCAGGATCCCCTCATACAACCAAAGTCTTCTCCGACCACCTCAACTTACAATATTGGCGATCACCACAAAAGATTAGTAGGAAGGTAGCCAGGGAAGTTCTTGAACTTTCCAAATACAACTTCGAAATTCACCATATAAAGGGGACAGCGAATGGCAGGGCTGATGCCCTATCCTGGAGACCGGACTATGACCAGGGGGACTATGACAACAAGGGAATTACAGTCCTACCCAAACACCTCTTTGTACAAACTACAAACACAACCACGATCATTAGCAACGAGTCGACAATGCCGCAACAGGACAAAAATGTACTACAACCCTAGGTGGACAGACATCGCCTCAAAAAGATACATGGTGTCTGGTACAAAGACAGTAGAAGGGTAGTAACAGGGGGGCTGCAACAAAAGAGAAGTATCATTCATGCTCACCACGATACACCAGTTTATGGACACCCAGGGATCAAAAGGACGACACGGCTGACGGAACACCACTACTGGTGGCCCGGCCTTCAGAATGATGTGCAAGACTACGTAAAAGGATGCACTGAGTGCCAGCAGATGAAGATCAACACCCGACCAACACATGCACCTTTAGAACCAATTTACCCCAGGCCTGGCGCAATGCCCTTTGAAGTGGTCACCCTCAATTTCATCACCAAATTACCCTTGTCAGAGGGATATGACTCAATACTCACCATCACTGACCACGACTGTAGCAAAGCATTGATATTCATCCCATGCAATGAAGAAATAACAGCAGAAGGAGTGGCAGGGTTATATGCAAGATATGTGTTTTCACGCTTTGGACTCCCCTCCACTCTTATAAGCAATAGAGACCCTCAATTTGCAAGTAAGTTCACATGAGAACTATGTCGAACCCTGGGGATCACGCAGAATATTTCCACGGCTTATCACCCTTGAACGGACAGACAATCCGAACGCACCAATCAGTGGCTCAAACAATATCTACGATTCTGGACCAACAAATGCCAAGACAATTGGAGTGCTTATCTGCCACTCGCAGAATTTGCTCACAACAGCTAGCCCCACAAATACACACGTCAATCCCCATTCGAACTCCTAATGGGGTACACCCTGCGAGCTGATTGGACCGATAAGCCTTCCCCCATTCCACAGGTCACGATGGGCGTGGATCAGCTGAAAGGAGCATGGCGCAGGGCGCAAGAGCTTATCTTACAGGCACAAAAGTCATGGGTTCAGAATAAAGAAACGCCACATTACCACATGGGGGATCAGGTGTGGTTGGAAGGGCACCACCTCCGTACCCATCAAACAACCGCAAAATTAGCAGCGCGATAGCATGGACCCTTTAGGATCACCAAGGGGATGTCCCCCGTAAACTATCAACTCCAACTTCCCACGCAGTGGCAGATCCACCCAGTGTTTCACACCGATCTTCTCACACCTTATTGCGAGACACTCATGCACAGGCCCAACTACTCACACCCACCTCTGGATTTAGTAGAAGGAGGAGAGGAATATGAGGTCAAGAAGATTCTAGACCATTGGCAGTTCAGCAGGGGATGAAGGAAGCAATATCTCGTGTCCTGGAAGGGATACCCAGACTCGGAGAACCAGTGGGTCAACAAGGGTGACATCTTTGCCAACGATGCCATGGTGGAGTACGAACAATCACAAATGGTGCATATAAGGTGAGTGGTTACCCACTGCACTCCCCATCTCCCACTTTCACCCATTCCTCCTCATCGCAACCGTCCCAATTCATCTATGCACCCTGCCACCGATGCCACCCTCTCGAAAGTCCTTGCATACTACCAAGGAACCCCTGAAAGGGTTTTTGTGGCCAAGCTGGAAGAGGAGCATGCATCTAGCCGAGGAGAAAGTTCCGACCAAGCCATCATGGCTGATGCAGACCGAGGGGGACGTGAGACCCCCATTACCACAGCTGAGTTGTCAGCAGTCATTGAGCAGTTCCCCACTCAAGCCACACCCTCCAACACAGCCTGTCTGTCCGACAACGATGGAGTCCCCATGTGGACAACCATCATCAGTGACCAGGAACTCACTAGTGAGGTCCCCATCACCACCAACGAACTCCGCCTCCTCGACGGCGCATTGGATGGAGGAGCCTGGGTTCGCACAACTGGCGACCTTGCTGCACGGACCGAGCCCACACCTATCCCAATACCTCCACAAATTTGGGCCGACGAAGCCATGGAGGGAAGTAGTGTCGGAATGGCAAGATCAACAATTGCAGGAGGCGAAGACACAGAGGCAAGAGATGATGCATCGGAGGGAGAGGATTCGACAAATAGCATCAACATGTGGTACCCAGCTGAGCACGACAACATTTCCTATGGACAAGATGCTGACGCCCCAAACAATGCCACTCCACATGCCCTCACCACCGACGGTATCCCCATGTACCGAGGTGATATCCGTCCCCAGCTCACCAACCAAGCTGCGTCCACCATTGCCTCTGCCTGTTGTCCATATGGGTTCTGGGTCAATCGAGGACCCAATTACATTCCCTTCTTCATCACCACCTCCAATGGTGTGACGCACCCAGCTAAATACGTCCAGGTCATCTTCAGACCTGATCCCCTTGTACTAGGGTTGATCAAAGAATCCGACAAGGTATTCCCCAAACCCTTGTACGCCACGGCAGAGGTCCTCTGCCCAGGAGAAGAGAAGGCGGTTTACACCTGTGAGGATCTCATGATCCTCAATGGAGGCTACGACGAGCGGGCCCACGTTAACCGTGCCCTCAACGAATGTAAGGACGTCACCCTTACAGCCGAGGTACACCATTACCATGTGCTCGGCAGCATCATTGAACGCCTGGAGCTGCGCATGGTGGAGTTGGAGCAGGAGTGGGGACGGATCACCATGGCATGTACTGCATGCATTCGACGCCTTGAATTCGCTAACACAATGGGATGGATCAAGGAGCGCATGGGGGGTTGGATCAGTGTCGGACAGCGTCATCGGAATTGGAGTAACGCTCCCTTTCATGATGTGGGCATCGCTCCTTGAAAAGGGGGTGATGTCATGGTCAGGCTCCTGGGCCGTCGGAAGTATTCAGATTAAGGTAGAAGTCGTAGTCGAAGTGTTCTGAAGTGGCGTGGACTCTTACTTACCAGTTGTGGCTACGGTAGTAAGTAGTAATTAGTCACGGACTTGTTCATCAGTCAGCACTCAGCGATCACATGTGATTGCTGAGTGATTACTAGGATAGCAGTACTAGGGTTCGAGGTAGTATCGCTATAGGTCAACAATATTGGAGAGGCACTTTAAAGCCCTCGTGTATATGTATAAATAGTAGCTGTGGAAGACCAAGATTCGCTATCTTGGTCTTCTTCAGGATTGCCTTCACAACCAGAGTTCTCTTCGCTCTCCTCTTCTCTCTCTCCGTCATCCTTAGTCATCACGCAGTGCTCCTTGTGCAGTGGCAAGTTGAGCAATACTGGCCGGTGTGACTTAGCAAGAAGTCCACCAATTAGCCCCATCTCTGTATTGAGGAAGTGCCTCTACATCTGACTAAAGATGGAACTGACTCTGCCACCCTCATGCTTAAGTCAAGCACACGCTATAGGCAAAGTGTAACATGGATGGGTATCACTTTAATGGTACGATTATACCGCGAATTGTGAACAGCCGTTGCAAGCGGGAGCCACTCGTCCCATTCGTCTTGCACCATGCTCGTAAAGAAGTGCAAGAACTGTTCGACCCATTGATTTTTTCGTTCTAACAATCCGTTGGTTTGTGGGTGGAAGGCAGTAAAAATATTTTGTGTGATATGGAGCTTCTCGCACAGAGTCTTAGTGAAATGCGATGTGAATCAAGGGTCTCGGTCACTGATGATGTGGCTGGGGAGTCCAAACCAGGCATACACGCATTGATAGTAGAGGTCTGCGATCTCTTCACCGGTGATCACGGTTTTACAGGGGATAAAAACTGTGGCGTGTGAACACCCTTGATCAACTATGGTTAGAATTGTGTCATGTCCATTGCTCAGTGGAAGTTGGGTTATCAGATCGAGTGATATGGAGCTAAAGGGGGTGGCGTCTACTGGGGCGTCAATCCGGTATGTGGGTGTCACCTGTGGATGGGAATTTACTTTAGTTTGTTGGCATTCAATGCATCCGGCTATGTAGCTTTGCATCCATTGGCCAATAGTGGGCCACCAACAGAATTACAACACGAGTCTTAGGGTCTCGTCTCTTCCTGGGTGTCCGCGTATTGGGTGGTCATGGAAGTCTCTTCCTATTGTGCGTCGTGTTTCTAAGTCATTGGGTACAACAAGTTGTCTGGCTGGTGTGACCCATCCTCCATTGAACCTTTGACGGAGGTTGTGTTGTGCCGCCCATGTCCTACATTGGTCACTGTGGGTATTTTGCGCATCTAGAATTTGAGTTGCGAGCGTGATAGGGGTACTATTGATGAACACTTTTGGTGCAAGGATGGTTATTTGTTCGTTGTTGTCTTTGCCTTGATCACTTCCTGGTGGCCTAGATAGCGCGTCGGCTACCGTATTGGTTTTCCTGGGGATCTGTACAATCCGAATGTCATAGTCTTGTAACTCCAGTATCCATCACACTACTCACCTGTTTACTTTCCGTGGTATCTTCTAGTAACAGAGGTTTGCGTGGTCAGTGAGGATCGTGACGGGGTGTTGGGCGCCTCCTAAGTGGGGTCTCCAATGTTGCAGGGCCTTGATGATTGCAAGGAGTTTGTGCTCATATATGTCATAATTGCACTTGGTTGGGGTGAAGGTGTTAGAGTAATATACGACTGGATGCAATTGGCCTCGTGATGGAATGGTGTTTGGTTTGGGAGTGTCGAGTTTACCCCCCTGTGAGAGTACGGCTCCCATGCCGTACGCCGAGGCATCTGTTGTGAGAAAGAACGGCTTAGTATAGTCTGGTTGGTGAAGGATAGGTTGCTTACACATGAGGTCTTTTAGTGTGTTGAAGGCAATATTCTGTTCTGGCCCCCAGATAAAGGGGCTATCCTTTTGCGTAAGGGCGATTAAAGGGCGTGCAATTTTCGCATAGTTGAAGACAAAGTAGCGGTAGTACCCAGTAAATCCTAGGAACGCTCGTACGTTGCGTACATTAGTTGGCGTTTTCCAGTCACGGATACCGCTGATCTTCGCAGGATCCATGTGCACCATCCCATGTTTGAGCACTACACCTAAGAATTCTATGTGTTTACGTTCAAATTGACACTTTTCTGGTTTAAGGAATAAGTCGTGTGCTCGTAGACAATCAAGAATTTTATGGACTTTCCTTCGGTGATCTTCGAGATCATCAGGCGTGTGAATGAGTAGATTGTCCATGTACACCATTAGCCATCCTTCAGTGATTTCTGTTGCAAAAATCATATTCATTAGTTGTTGGAACGTCGCTGGGGAGTTTGTTAGCCTGAAATACATAACATGAGGTTTGTACAGGCCTTCGTTTGTGATAAAGGCCGCCTTCCACTCATCGCCGGTTTTGATCCATACGTTATTGTACCCCCAGCGGATATCGAATTTTGTGAATAGCACCGCATTTTGTACTCGAGTGATCAGGTCAGATATCAGAGGCAACAGATATTGGTTGCGTACGGTAACTTCATTGAGCTTTCAGTAATCTTAAACCAGTCTCAACTTGCCGTCTTTCTTCTTTATAAAGAAGAAAGGGGCCGCGTATGGGCTCTTAGAGGGCCGTATGTAGTGTTTTTCAAGCTGTTCTTTGAGAAACACATGCAACACCTTTCGTTCATCCTGTGTGAGCGGATAAATTTTGCCAGGTAATGCAGTGGGCGCGTCCTTCTTGAGCTTGATTGCATGATCCCAAATGCGTTCCTTTGGGAATCGCTGGGCTTCTTGGTTGCTAAAAACATGACTATGTCATTAGTACTCTTTTGGTAATGCCTCAGGAGGGTCCTGATACTTTTCTGCCAGTTGGGAGGCTAAAGTCTGTCCTCCGTGAGCATATTCTTCTTGCAGGGGAAGACTGAGAACGATTGGTAACTGTTCGTATGTGATCCACCCTTTTGCCCAATCGATCACCGGCTGATGGGCTGTGAACCAGGGGTATCCGAGGATAATTTGGCTATCTCCTATCTGAGTTATGAAGAATTGCAGCCGCACCATCTTAATCCCTGCGCGAGCGTGGAAGTCAATATAGTGTGTGATCTGTCCAGCCTGATTAGTAGTCCCATCGATGTTTACAATCTCTCTTGGTATGGCAAGCCTTTTTGCTGGGAGGCGCAGGCGGATAGTGAGGTTGGTGTGTATGAAGCATTCAGTTGCTCCAGAATCTAGTAAAGTGAGCATTTCAGTCCTCTTAAAGTCATGGTGGATGAAAGTACATAGCATCATAGATTTTCATATAGACATATACATCCATGTCGACTTATTAGACCTAATCCAGACTGAACGGATTAGGCCTGCATAAAACCCTGCATCTCCTCCATTTCGGTGGCTTGGGCTTGGATTTCTTTGGCAGGTATCCAGGCTAAGTGCTGTTGTATCTGGTCCCAGTGGTTGTTCTCTTGATTTTGGTCAGTGGTTACAAGGGCTTCGTGGCTTTGAACTCTTTGCGGGCAGTTGCACGCTATGTGCCCTTGCTGCCCACATATAAAGCATGGTCCTGCAGGTCTTCGTGGTGGGGCATCTGTAGTAGTCGCCATGCGTCCTCTTGCTTGCCATGCTCTTCCTCGGCTTACATCCATGGGGACAGGTACATTATTCAAGGCTTGTGGTGCGTTAGATGAGTTGTATGAGGGGCAAGGATTATTACTCACCCAATAGTTATTCCCTTGGTTATTCGACCAATTCCTGAAGTTAAAGAACTGTGGTCGTCCACCTCAGTTCCCTCCTCCAGGGTGTCGGTCCAAGATGGTGCGCATTAGTTGATGAGCACGTGTCGAGTCTATGGCTTGTTTCCTCATTGTGGGATATGCATTCGCATACGGTGGTCGCAAGCAATCTTTGAGCACTGATCAGGGGAGTCCATTAAGGAAGAGTTGGACTGTTTCCTTATGGTCAAGGGAATACTCAGTTTCGGCTGCGAGCTGTTTGAAGTCTGCAATATATGAGTCTATCTCTGGCCACTTCATTTGGTGGTCTTCGAGTTTCATTCGGGCTTGCTCGGCCTTTTGAGTGTCCTGGAACCGGTTGTGGAACCAGGCTAGAAACTGAGCCCACGACTGGTGGTCGTTGTCCAGCACTGGGTGGAGGGTATTGAGCCATTCGCCTTGTTTGCATGTCCACCCCGCCACTTGGTCACCTTGTACCAAGGTTAAGACAAGGGCAATCCTGGTCAGATAAGAGTGAAAGAAGGTATTGTGGTTGTTCAGCCTGAAATATGACTGCACCACATTAATGAAGGCATCTGCCTTATCTCTTTCTCCATCAAAAATAGCTGGTAGGGCTCCCAAGGTTTTGTCCATTCTGAATGGTCCTCCGGGGAGGTGTCCGCCGTGGAAGGGGCCTCCACCACCACCTCCTCCCCCACCACCTCCTCCTCCACTGCCACCTCCTCCACTGCTGCCATCTCCTTGGTTGGCGGGTCCTGGGTCTCCTCCTCTGCCTCCGCTGCTTAAGGGTCCGGCATCTCTGCCGAGCGCTCGTGCGATGTGTTCTTGGCTGGCGGTAATTGTTCCGCTAACTGTCATAGGGTGGAGTGTGAGGGTGGATGACATCTGAGTTATGGGAGGGGTGCGTAGCTCTGCAGGGATTCTCTGCGTTCTGTTGTGTTCCTCTGGTGCGCTTTCGGTTGTTGGTGTGTCTGTAGGGGTACTATAAGCGCTGCTCGGGTTATTCCTCCTCCGCTCTCACTCTTGGATTGTCAGTATATTGAATGCTTCAATGTCGGCTCTTCTTTCTGCCAAGAAGGGTAGGTTGTTCTGATCAAATTGGATCTGTGTGAGCGTCCCGTGCTTGTTTCTCAAGTGAACCAAGTTTTCATCGTCAATGTAGGTTCCTTCTGGCACTGTGGGGTGGTAGACGAAGTGCATCTCTGGTAGTAACGCAAACTCGCCTTCATATGCTATATGTAGCTTTCGATTTGCTGGCTCTTCATGGTTGACTCCAAGAGGCCCTAGAGACATTGCCATCTTCGTGAAGAATGATCTTCGTCTAGTGTCACCGGCAGGTGATCATGGGAATAAAGAGACGGTGTTTTTTAAAGGAAGCAAACTGGGATTTGAGACAGGAGATGAAGATAGTACAATCAGGTCGTACTACGGTTGCTTTTATAGACTGTTCACTGGCTTCAATATCCTAGGGAGGGGCTACTAGGATCAGGGGACAAGAAGCCAATGTAAATGATGTATCAACAAGATGGGAATGAAACAGATTGTAAGTGAAACTGATGGCCTGGTTGCCTACGTATCTTATCTCAGGTCACATGACCTGAGGGCCAGCATCAGCGACTATGACTACTGCTGACTGATAACATGTGAAAGATAATCATCCCTGACTAATGTACTCAATCACATGCCTACTACTATAGTCAGAACCTAGTAGTAAGCATTCACAAGTCCAATCATGACAGTGGGTGTCAGCAGTCTTGCCATTTGTGCGCCGAACGGTGGCACACAATCCGACATCATCCTTTATGATGTTCTTCATGTGCCAGCAGTTGGATATACATTGGTATCCATCGGCACTCTGGATCACAAGGGCTATCGTGCCTCCATTGGAGGTGGGCACCTTGAGTTGTTTGCTCCTGGAGGCAAGCATGTTGCACACATCCCGTGGACAGGGTGTGGTCTGTACCACATTACTCACTCAGGTGAGTCAGCTCTTGCTGCTGAAACACTCTCAGTCATGGAACTCCACCGCCGTTTGGGGCATATCACCCCTACCAGTGCTTGTGCTCTCATAGAGAAAGGTCTTGTCACAGGTGTGAAGCTCGATCCAGACTCGCATGAGGTGCCATGTGATGCTTGCCTGTTTGCTTGGGTGACTCACAAGCCAGTGCCGAAGGCACGCATGGGCCCTCAGGCTCTGCGTTTCAGGGAGGAGATCCACTCTGACATCTGGGACCCTTCCCCTGTTGCCAGCAAATGTGGCTGCCTCTACTTTGCCACGTTCACCAATGACGCTACGCGCTATACAGTCACTTACCTCCTGCACAATAAGGCTGAGACTTTCGGAGCTTACAAGGATTTTGAGGCATGGGCACTGACACAGCAGCATTGCACAGCTATCAAGACTCTCTGCTCTGATCGCAGGGGAGAGTATCTCAGTGAAGCTTTTGACTGACACCTCAAGTTAGCTGGTACTGTTCATCATCTCACAGTGCACGATACGCCACAGCTCAATGGCATGGCCAAGCATTTGAACTGCTCTCTGATCAAGTGCATTCATGCGTTCACTCACTCGAGTGGCTTGCCCAAGTTTCTCTGGGGCGAGGCTCTGTGACATGCAACATGGTTGAAGAACCACACATTGACTCAAGCTCTTGAGGGCCTAACCCCTTTCCAGGCGTTGCTCGGACATGCACCTGACTTATTGGGCTTGCAGTGATGGGGCATGACTGTGTGGGTGCATGACGACAGTGGATCCAAGCTGGATGCACATGCACAGGAGGGTTGCTGGCTCAGTTTCGACACTGAGTCCCGTGCGCACTGTGTATATTTCCCTGCCAAATGCTCTGTCATCACTGAGTGGAATGTGTACTTCAGCATGGCACTGCAGCTCGAGGGGGAGACCCTCATCATTCCAAGCACTGAGTGTGAGCAGCATGCCACGCAGCCACCTCCCACAACGACCCCCACACTGCTAAAAATTCTCCCTCCAGCCTCACCACCTGTTCAGGTTGATGCCCCAGGCACACACACACCTGCTTCACCACTAACCCCCCTCTCCTCTTTCACATCCTCATCAGCTTCCGAAGGTGTGCAAGGTGATGATGAAGCCAATCAGAGCAAGGCTGCATGGCCTGCCCATGCTTGCAAGCCATCACACACACTCTGAGACCTCATGGAGGGTGTGGGTGTATTGTCTGCACATTGTACTGACCCGCGCTTCCCAGCTGGGCTTCAGGTTCCAGGAGGGTTTGGCACTGAGGTAGAGGAAGCAGGGGGAGTGTGGGCAGTCGAGAATGCATTCAATGCACTCAAAGACTCGGAGTGGCTGGAGTGCATACTCACCACCAAGGTCGCAGAAGCAGAAGCTCTGGAACTGCACACGCTTGCGGAGGCCAAGTGCCACCTGGATTGGCCACTCTATGAGAAGGCGATAGAGGAGGAGCTTACCACGCTGAAGACTGCAGGCACATGGAGACTAGAGGAGGCACCGCTCGGAGCTAATATTATAGGCTCAAAATGGGTCTTTAAGGCAAAGAAGGACATAGCGGGAAATATCGCCCAATATAAAGCACAACTTGTGGCACAGGGATTCTCACAGATAGGGGGAGTCAATTACAATGACACCTATGCACCCATGGCCAAGCTCATGTCATCGCATGCACTCATTGCGATGGCAAACCATCTTAGGCTTGTGTTACACCAAATTGATATCAAAGGGGCTTACTTGAATGGTGTGCTATGGGAGGACAAGGTACTATACATGTGGCAACCACCTGGGTACTTGGCACCAGACACTGGATGGCACGTGCTACGACTGCAGAAGGCCTTGTATGGCCTGAAGCAAGCGGGGCAATGCTGGTACCAGATGTTTACTGCTATCCTGTCTAAGCTTGGCTTTACTCAGTGCTCAGTTGACCAGGCAGTTTACCACAAAGCAAGTGCAGTGGCACGCGAGCTCATAGTTATTGTGGTGCATGTCAACGACTGCACTATAGCCACAAGCGAGCTGCGCCTTGTAAACGACTTCAAGTCTGGCCTGAGCAAGCATGTAGAAGTCACCAACTTAGGGGAACTGCACTGGATGCTAGGCATTGAGGTGAAGCACGATCGGGCTGCTGGTACCATCCATTTGTCTCAGTGGGCATACATCAATGCCATTCTCCATTGTTTCAATTTTGCCGACCTCAAGCCATTGTCAATGCCTATGGACATACAAATTAAGCTAATGTCAGAGCAAGCACCCATGAGTGCAGCCATGTTTGCAGCCATGTGTGACATCCCTTATTGGGAGGCAGTTAGTGCCCTTAACTGGGCTGCTCTGGCCACTCACCCCGACATCTCTTTCACTGTGTCTACTGTGGCATGTTTCACAGAAAACCCCAGACCTATGCATTGAGAAGCCATCAAGCATATCTTTTGCTATTTGGCCAGGACATGTGACCTCTGGCTCTTGTATGGCGAGGTGCACCATACACTGGTCAGATTTACTGATGCTGATGGCAGCATGGCTGAGGACCGCCATGCCATTTCAGGCTATGCCTTCCTCATAGACAGTGGCACCATCTTGTGGTTGTTGAAGCAGCAGGAGATTATCTTGCTATCCACCACTGAGTCCAAATATGTCGCTGCCACTCATGGGGTGAAGGAAGTGTTGTGGCTGCGGAGCCTCCTCTTGGAGGTCTTTGGGTCTTTCAAGGATGCCACTGTATTGCTTTGCGATAATCAGTCCGCAATCACACTGGCACATGACCATCAATACCATGCGCACACGAAACATATTGATGTGCACTACCATTTCATTCGCTGGGTGGTTGACCAGGGGGTAGTCCAGTTGGTGTACTGTCCCACAGTGGACATGGTGGCCGATGTGCTCACAAAGGCACTGCCATCTCCAAAGGTAAAGCACTTTGCGGCAGGTTTAGGACTGTATACGAAGTGAGGGGGAGTGTTGATTCTTGAGCGCACATGAGGCATTGTGGCCCACATTTACAATTATACCCACCTCAAATACATTTCATTGATTGATTAAGTTTATCCATTATGAGCTACAGTCTCGTCTCATCTTGTAGATCCACAGTTTACTAATACCATGTGAATCCCAGTATATCATTTACGGTACCCCGTTATTTCCATATTTGCACTTAAATACTTGCCTAGTTTACACTGTAGACCTCAGTGATCGTCTCTGTCCGCAATCCCTGAGGTGAGAACATCCATTACTTTATTGTTTATAGTATGCTTACACCTAGACAGTCCTTATCTTATTGTCTAGGTGAATACACTTATAGTGATCATCTCTGTCCGTGATCCCTGAGTCCTTATCTTATTGTCTAGACCCTACATTTGCCTTCATGCATGTCCCTCGTTGACCTCCATGACCTCTGTAACCTGTTACAGCAACATGTACTAGTGTACATTTTCGAGGTTAAGGAGATACCAGTGAGTGTGCACGGTTGATTGCTTGGCGATGTGGAGTCGGGGCACGCTGCTCATACATCAGGAAAACATGACATTTACTTTTTTGTACTTTTTTGTACTTTTTGTACTTTTTTTAGTCAAAAAAGTACACTTTATAGAAAGTACTGTCTACTTTTCACAAGAAATCCCATTTACTTTTTATGTACTTTTCCTCACTTTTTACAACTGCTTTCCAAGAGCATACTTTACTTTTCTATATTTACTTTTTCATTTTCATCAGCAAAAAAAAGTAAAATTTTTATATGTTTATTAAAACCAAAAGTTCTTATGTAAATTATAGGTAGACATAAGCTTATATTATTATTACAGTGAAATTTTAATTGCTTATAATTGGGTTAATAGAGACATGTGATTTCAGACAATTCTCATGGACAAATTGTAAGCACATAATTTTTGAACAATTCTCACAGTTGAATTGAAAGGTATGCCCCCCCTTTTCCCTGTCCTTATTCATATATAAACAGGATACCTGACCATAGAAGCACATAGGACAGGGCAATCCCCCTGCACAAGTTACTACAATGTTTCATTTACTGAGTCATGTGACTTAATTACATAATTATATTTCTAAAACAACAGACATGTTAAGGTTGTTGTTGATGCACAAGATGAGTCATGTGTTGTCACATGACATGTTAGAGGGGGGGGTGAGCAAGGATAGTTGTTCTTTGCACCTACTTTCCTTTATGTAAATGTACTTTTGAGTAAGGGTACTTTTTATATGTGATCTACTTTTTCAGCATGTTTGGCAAGTACTGTGGCAAGTAAAGAGGATTTCTTTTTTTTACTTTTTTTACTTTTTTCATAAAAAGTATGAAAAAGTACAAAAAAGTACAAAAAAGTAAATGATATGTTTTCCTGATGTAATGACGACACGAATGGTATATGGTAAGGAGATCGAGATTGCGGTGAAGAAGATCGTCTCGGGAATGAGGGTCGTTCCGAGGGCGACGATCGCGAACCCGAAGTCATTGGAGAGCTACTACAAATACCAGAACATAGAGAAGATTGCGCAGATATCGCAGAATGGTAACGGCAGAGTTGCGAAGCTGTGAAATGGGACTGTATGTTGTTTCAGATGTACCATTTATGCCCGCCCCGCGGGTTGCTCAATCATCACAATATAGTATCTTCTCTGCGACTTTGAACGCTGTTTTTCATAGATTTGGGCAAGCCTTCGGCGATGACCTACAGTACCTGGGGCCTGGGCGCTGGCTTGGGTAAGAATCAGTTACATTTTTAGGTAGGGTTGTGCAGTCCTGGCCCACCTCGGATCTATTGGGGGACTCACTGCGGCATTTCGACGGCTCGACGCTCAGGAACAACAATCAACCGCTATTCAGATGACTGGATTGGGTGACGAGACACCGAGCATCGCAGAAAACCTTAAAAAAAGGGAGGTATTGGTGGCCCTTTAATGGTATTAAAGCGACCAGCGACTCTTGTTTCCAACAAACATGGGTAACAAACACTCCAAGCCCCGTCCTCAACTCCAAGAGATCGACGCCGGCACAAATATGCCTCGCCGTCAAGTCCCAGGGATCAAGTTCCGAGTCCTCATTATAGGACGTGCAAACGCTGGCAAGACATCCCTCTTGCAGAGAGTGTGCGACACTACGGACAGCCCAGTTATTCACCGTCTAAGGTACTACCGGACAATGAAGGTGTGTGGTCTGACCTTTTGTAAGCCTGCAGGTCTGGTCTCACTGCCCCCACAGGTTCAACTTGACATTACCATGGACGTTAGTGACACTCTTACTTCGCTTCGAGCATTCCTGATCCCTGAGCTAGCGTGGCGAGCACAGCATCAACGACGAAATCACATTCTCTAATCATGACGGATACGTTTTTCATGATTCCCGCGGATTCGAGTCTGGTAGCGTTAAGGAACTGAGGATCGTGCAGAAATTCATTCGAGAAAGGTCCAGTAAAAGGGAACTGCGAAATAGATTGCACGCGATATGGTTTGGACCCTTGCGTATTTGCGATTGCTACCGCTGATGGTGGTATTTTGAGGTACTGCGTCCCAATGGACAACCACCGACCAGAGCTAGATCTTAGATTTTTCCAAGATATTTGTCCTGATAAGAGTGGTGCGTTATCGTGGGCATCCGTGACTAATTTTAACGCAATAATTCCAAGTCCCTGTGATTGCGGTATTTACCAAACACGACCAGTTTATGATGAACGTCAAATTCTATGTGGAGGATTATGGGAACCCGGGCGACAGTGTAGCTGATGTAGCGAAGAGACAATTCGAAGAGCACTACCTGCGTCACCTCGGTGAGGGTGCGAGGTTCGTACGATTGGAAAGTTCGTTCAGCGTCAAGTGTGCAGGCCACGTGCTAATGCTCTTGTGAAAGGGATGCATAAACCAGAAACGCGCTGTCACGCTCTTATTGAAGAGACAGTCGAAGCATTGAACGGCGATGTGGTCGCCTTGATGCTTTTGGGTGTGCAGAAGAGTAATTTGGAACTAAGCGTCAGCTTGGCGGTCAAGCGGTGTGTTTTCCCATAAAGCATTAAAGAAGGATACAATCTCACAGGACATTGAAGGGTGCATCGCATTAAGCTCGAAAAACAGAAAACAAGAGATGTCATCAAGACTTGCCTCTTTGCGTTTCCCCAAATCTGGGCAAGTACTTTACTTGGCATTTTAGGTCCTCCCCTCTTTATGCTGAGTGTGGCATACTCTGCAGACCGTGGGTGCAAATTCTTTATCAGCGTAGCTCAGCCCTACTGATGCGGCTGCCGGGTCTGGGTCACTAGAGTGTGAGTGACCGCCATCCTTGTTTATTTAGGTTTACTGACCAAGCCCGCCGTCGGCTCTGCAGAGAGTGGGTCACTTCCGTCCCTGGCATACTTTGAAACCTGCTGACCAAGTCCGCCCTTGGATCCACAGGACGTGAGTCGCTGCTCTACCTGGCACACTCTGAAGCTCGCTAACCAAGCCCGCTCTCGGCTCTACAGATTGTGAGTTGCTGCTGTACCTGGCGTGCTTTAAAGCCCACTGAATAAACCCACCCTTGGCTCTGCAGTTTGTGAGCTGCTACTTTCCCTGGCACGCTTTGAATCCCGCTGACCGGGCCTGCCCTCGGCTCTGAAGAGTGTGAGCCACTGCTTTCCCTGGCAAGCTTTGCAGCCTGCTGACCAAGCCTGCCCTCGGCCCTGCAGGACGTGAGTCGCTGCAGTCTTTGACAGACTTTGAAGCCAGCTGACCAAGCTCGCCCTCGACTCTGCAGGACGTGAGTCACTGCTGTCCCTGTCACACTTTGAAAACCACTGACCATGCCTACCCTCGGTTCTGCAGAGAGTGAGTCGCTGCTTTCCTTGGCACAATCTGAAGCCCACTGATAAACCACTCCTATGGCCCTGCAGGATGTGAGTTGTTGCTTTCCCTGGTATGCCTCGAAACCTGCCAACCAAGCACGTCCTCGACTCTGCAGTTTGTGAGCCGTTGCTATCCCTGGCAAGAATTGAAGCCTGCTGATCAGGTCTGCACTTGGCTCTGCAGAGTGTGAGTCGCTTCTGTCCCTCTGGCACGGTTTGAGGTCCGCTGACCAAGCCCACCATTGACCCTGCAGGATGTGAGCCGCTGCTGTCCCTCTGGCATGCTTTGAAACCCTCTGACCAAGCCTGCCCTCGGCTCTGCAGGCTGTGAGTAGCTGCTATCCCTCTGGCGCGCTTTAAAGCCCTCTGACCTAGCCCGCCCATGGCTCTGCAGAATGTGAGTCGCTGCTTTTCCTGGCATGCTTTGAAGCCCTCTGACCAATCCCGCCCTCGGCTCTACAGTTGGTGAGTCGCTGCTGTCCCTCTGGCACGCTTTGAAGCCCTCTGACCAATCCCTCCCTCGGCTCTGCAGGGTGTGAGTCGCTGCTGTACCTCTGGCACGCTTTGAAGCTCTCTGACCAATCCCTCCCTCGGCTCTGCAGAATGTGAGTCGCTGCTGTCCCTCTGGCACGCTTTGAAGCCCTCTGACCAATCCCTCCCTCGGCTCTGCAGGGTGTGAGTCGCTGCTGTCCCTCTGGCACGCTTTGAAGCTCTCTGACCAATCCCTCCCTCGGCTCTGCAGGGTGTGAGTCGCTGCTGTCCCTCTGGCACGCTTTGAAGCTCTCTGACCAATCCCGCCCTCGGCTCTGCAGGGTGTGAGTCGCTGCTGTCCCTCTGGCACGCTTTGAAGCCCTCTGACCAATCCCTCCCTCGGCTCTGCAGTTGGTGAGTCGCTGCTGTCCCTCTGGCACGCTTTGAAGCCCTCTGACCAATCCCTCCCTCGGCTCTGCAGGCTGTGAGTCGCTGCTGTCCCTCTGGCACGCTTTGAAGCCCTCTGACCAATCCCGCCCTCGGCTCTGCAGGGTGTGAGTCGCTGCTGTCCCTCTGGCACGCTTTGAAGCTCTCTGACCAATCCCGCCCTCGGCTCTGCAGGGTGTGAGTCGCTGCTGTCCCTCTGGCACGCTTTGAAGCTCTCTGACCAATCCCGCCCTCGGCTCTGCAGGCTGTGAGTCGCTGCTGTACCTCTGGCACGCTTTGAAACCCTCTGACCAATCCCTCCCTCGGCTCTGCAGTTGGTGAGTCGCTGCTGTACCTCTGGCACGCTTTGAAGCCCTCTGACCAATCCCTCCCTCGGCTCTGCAGGGTGTGAGTCGCTGCTGTACCTCTGGCACGCTTTGAAGCTCTCTGACCAATCCCTCCCTCGGCTCTGCAGGCTGTGAGTCGCTGCTGTCCCTCTGGCACGCTTTGAAGCCCTCTGACCAATCCCGCCCTCGGCTCTGCAGGGTGTGAGTCGCTGCTGTACCTCTGGCACGCTTTGAAGCTCTCTGACCAATCCCGCCCTCGGCTCTGCAGGCTGTGAGTCGCTGCTGTACCTCTGGCACGCTTTGAAGCTCTCTGACCAATCCCTCCCTCGGCTCTGCAGGGTGTGAGTCGCTGCTGTACCTCTGGCACGCTTTGAAGCCCTCTGACCAATCCCTCCCTCGGCTCTGCAGGGTGTGAGTCGCTGCTGTACCTCTGGCACGCTTTGAAGCTCTCTGACCAATCCCTCCCTCGGCTCTGCAGGCTGTGAGTCTCTGCTGTCCCTCTGGCACGCTTTGAAGCTCTCTGACCAATCCCGCCCTCGGCTCTGCAGAATGTGAGTCGCTGCTGTCCCTCTGGCACGCTTTGAAGCCCTCTGACCAATCCCTCCCTCGGCTCTGCAGTTGGTGAGTCGCTGCTGTCCCTCTGGCACGCTTTGAAGCCCTCTGACCAATCCCGCCCTCGGCTCTGCAGGGTGTGAGTTGCTGCTGTCCCTCTGGCACGCTTTGAAGCTCTCTGACCAATCCCGCCCTCGGCTCTGCAGGTTGTGAGTCGCTGCTGTCCCTCTGGCACGCTTTGAAGCTCTCTGACCAATCCCTCCCTCGGCTCTGCAGGCTGTGAGTCTCTGCTGTTCCTCTGGCACGCTTTGAAGCCCTCTGACCAAGCCTGCCCCCTCGACTCTACAGAGAGTGAGTCGCTGCTGTCCCTGGCATGCTTTGAACCCTGCTGACCCAGTCCACCCCTGGCCCTGCAGTACGTAAGTCGCTGCTATCCCTGGCACACCATGAAACCCGCTAACCAAGCCCACCCTCGGCTCTGCAGGGTGTGAGTCACTGCTGCCCCTGTTTGAGGCCCACTGACCAAACCCACCCTCGGCTCTGTAGGATGTGGGCCACTGCATTCCCTGGCATGCTTTGAAGCCCTCTGACCAACCCCACCCTCGGTTCTACAGGACGTGAGTCGCTGCTGTCCCTGGCACGCCCTGAGGCCCTCTGACCGAGCCCTCCCTTGGCTCTGTAGGATGTGGGTCACTGCTTCTCCTGACACACTTTGAAGCCTGCTGACCAGGGCCATCCTCGATTCTGAAGGATGTGAGTCACTGCTCTCCCTGGTATGCTTCGAAGCCCTCTGAACAAGCCCGTCCCCGACTCTTCAGTTGGTGAGCCACCGATTTCCTTGGCATGCTTTAAAACCTGCTAACTAAGCCCGCCCTCGACTCTGCAGGACGTGAGTCGCTGCTGTCTCTGGCACTCTTTGAAGCCCACTAACCAGGCTCACCCTCGGCTCTGCAGTTGGTGAGTCGCCGCTTTCCCCGGTCCCCTTTAAGGCCCGCTAACCAAGCTTCCCCTTGGCACCGCAGAGAGTGAGTCACTGCTTTCCCTTGCAAGCTCTGAAACCTGCTAACCAAACCCACCCTCGGCTCTGCAGTTGGTGAGCCGCTGCTGTACTTGGCACGCTTTGAAGCCCATTGACCAAACCCACCCTTGACTCTGCAGGATGTGAGTTGCTGCTTTCCCTAGCACGCATTGAAGCCCCTGACCGAGCCCTCCCTTGGCTCTGCAGAGAGTGAGTCACTGTTGCACCTGGCACAATTAACGCTGCCTAACTGAGCCTGCCCTCGGCTTTGCAGTTGGTGAGTCGTTGCTGTCCCAAGCATGCTTTGAAGTCCGCTGACCAAGCCCACCTTGGCTCTGCAGAATGTTAGTCCCTACTGTCCCTCTGGCACACTTTGAATCCTGCTGATTAAGCCTGCCTTCGGCTCTACAGTTTGTGAGTTGCTGCTTTCCCTAGCATGCTTTGAAGCCGGCTGACCAACCTGCCCTCGGCCCTTCAGAGTGTTAGTCGCTACCTCCCCTGGCGCACTTTGAGGCTTGCTGACCGAGCCCGCCCTTGGCTCTGCAGGATGTGAGTCGCTGATGTCCTGGCATTCTTTGGGGCCTGTTGACCAAAGCTGCCCTCGACTCTGCAGAGAGTGAGCCGTTGATAGCCCTGGCACGCTTTTGATCCCACTGACCAAGTCTACGCTTGGCTCTGCAGGAAGTGAGTCCCTGTTGTCCTTGGCGTGCTTTGGAGCCCGCTGACCAAGACCCACCCTTGGCTCTTCAGTTGGTGAGTCACCGCTGCCCCTGGCACGCTTTGTGCCCCAATAACCAAGCCTGCTATCGGCTATGTAGAAGGTGCATTCGTTGTCCGATTACTTTCGCAGATGTAAAGGATGTCCACCTTTTCTTTCTAGGATGTAAGTGCCTTTCCTTTTTCTCTTTTCATATCTATTAATTCTATCTATCCTTGAACGTTTAGATTGTAAGCATTTTATTATCTTACTCAATCGTGATTTTTACTCTGCCATCAGACATCACATGTTATGTCTCTTTCAATTATTGCAACGGTATTGTTTCCTTATCATGATTATCTGTTTTTTGTGCTTATCATATCATTCGTAGCATACTCCCACTGGCAATAGCAACTATTATCTAAGACTGGGTATTTGTGTTTTTCAATTCTTATAGCACATTTAACATTCGAAGCAGCAATCATCCTCATTCTGAAACGTGCCACTGCTTTGTGCCATTCTGGCATCCCAGCAAAACTGGCTCTTACTCAGGCAGAGTCGGAGTTTCAGAGAGAACATATTGCGACAAAAATTGAAGAGCATTTCACTGCATCTCATCAAGAATACACCATTCAGCAGTTTGTAGGCTTTATTATGGACACAAATATTGGTTTGTTGGCTTTTTTTCTACCAAGATAGTTGCTAATACGGTCTTTAAAGCTACCTAAACAGCGGAACGAGGAAAGACAAAGGTCTATCTGTGACAAGATTATATATGGGCCCATTGGGGAAGATCCATAGCTCGAAAGTTTTAGTGCTTGGGATACGTAACAATCGATGTGTTATAAAGCTGCTTTTGTTCTTGACCCCAGGGAGTGTAACGTTCCAATGTTCTTGTAGAATGAGACGCCTCAGCTATTTCTCCAAAGAGGATGAGTTGCGCGTTCCCGCCGCACTCCTACAAGGTTGATAACTATCACTCACTACAGCGGTAGGGTTGATGATGCCAACGGAGTACTATATCAACTTCGACCCACGGTTGTTAAGGCCAATGACGACGCGCATAACGAGAGAGGAACTACAACGACCAAAAGCGGAGCGCTCAGCTTCTACTAATTGGGGCCATCGTGCCGCGAGTAACTTTCAGGTCCCTAACCTAAGATAGCGCCAGAACCTCGCATCGCTGGGGGGAAATGAAGTTCAGGCTACGGTAGTTATACAGACACTAAGTACATATATTACGAATGAGCTTGACGAGAACAATCCAGGGGGTTACAAACACAAAGCGACCATAGACAGCGTGTAAAAAGACTCTACACAGACATCGCGTCGCGTGTCCAGCCCGGAATAGACACATCAGCGCTCCTGGCCCAGGTCCTGGCCTGGGGCGAGCGGCAACGGCAGGTCAGTGGGGTCCTGTTCCTCCATCCTGTGCCGGTGACGCCGGCGCGCAAAGCGCAGATACCGCGAGAAG
Organism: Lactarius evosmus; assembly: GCA_951394315.1. NCBI lineage: Eukaryota > Fungi > Basidiomycota > Agaricomycetes > Russulales > Russulaceae > Lactarius > Lactarius evosmus. Next base: position 705,817 of record OX596129.1, on the reverse strand, counting down.
CGCGGTGGCTGCGAGGCGCGACGTTCGGTCGGCTCACCGCCAGCCAGCATCGTCTCCAGCGCTTGGAAATCTGGGGAAATAAATGTCTCATCAGCAGAGAGGGGTAGGATAGTTGGGGGTTTTCTAACCGTGTCGGCAGATCGGACACGAACTCGAGAGTTCGAGCAGCCACGGGTCAACGCACGCCTGATGGAAGACGTGCTTGCCTTCACACGGCAGCACCCGCACGTCATCCCCGTCATCGAAATCGACGATACAGATCGGGCACGTCTCACGGCCGATCGACTCGGGCAGCGGGTCCGCCGCTGACATCGCCGCTGGCGCCGAGCCGGAGGGTCCGGCCCGTGGCCGCACTGGCGGGAGGTCAGCTAGCTCAAGGTCGTCATTGCCGTCGTCATGGACATGGCTGTGTGGCCATGTTGCGTCGTTCTCTATACCTGCATCTGACCCAGCTGCGGCACGCGCAGTTTCCTGTCCTGCAGACAATGTCACGGGGACGTCACTCTGAATGTCCCACATCTTGACCATTGGTGATGGCATATTTCCATATGCCTCGAGGTCCTGGTCCTTCACCTCAACCTGCCTCTCCGCCTTGGCATGCCGCGCTCTGAACTTGATTGGTGGGAATGTGTCGAGAATTGCGCATGTGAGCACCCCACTGTGGCCAGGTCTGCTGACATCTTTTTTTTTTTTTTTTTTTTGATCTATTTGTATTCCAGTTACCCACTATAGGGGCAGGCCGGTCACGTGTACAGAGCTACAAGCAGTTAAAGAGGGTGGCTATTAAAACACAGTGCGAGGTGTATGTGGTGTGAAGGAAAGGGTGGTAACTATTTAGCTGCATGTGTGATGTTGGATCAAAAGGTTTTGTTAAAAATACGTGTCCTACATGAGAGAGGGCTCTCTCCAGTCAATGCGTGTCCCAGGAGTCTGGGTTCACATTGTCAGCTGGTGGGTCATCCCAGAGGGGCCTGAAGGTCGCTTGTGATTCCTCGATGAATGCGAGGAATTTGCAAGATAGTTTTGGGTGTGTGAAGAGTTTTTGAAGCGGGGGGTTATCAGGGATGTATAAGGCGCATTCTGTGGCGAACACCGGGCACTGGTAAAGGATGTGGGTGAGGGTGTGGTGGTCTGGGCTGCATATGCAGTAGGTGGGTAGGTGGTCAAGGTCTGGGCAGAATTGGGCTATGTATTCTGCATGGAAGGTGTGTCCCAGCATGAGGCGGAGGGCAGTGGTGCAGGTGTGCCGCTTGTGGTCATCTTTGAGAGAGCCGGTCTAGAGTGGGTGGTTCTTCCCGTTGGGTGGGTTTGGTAGTGCATGTGTCATGGAACGGACTTTGTTGCTTACTATCAGGTTCTGACAACGATAGTAAGCTCATGATTCTTTACATTAGTTAGGGACTTTACTTTTATGTGTTATCAGTCAGCCATAGTATCACATGTTACTATACACTTACTGATTACTAGGATAGTGGTACTAGGGTTTGAGCTAGTATTGCTATAGGTCAATAGCCATTTGGGAGGCGCTTTAAAGCCCTCCGTCACCATGTATAAATAGTAGTAGGGGAAGACCAAGGATTGCCATCTTGGTCTTCTTGAATCATCGGTTTCACAACTCTCTCCTTCCCGTCTAAAGGTCTTTTAGGACAAGAGGAAGGGCACTGCATAAGGCTTACCAAGAAGCCTTCCCAGTTGCCGACCATCGTTGTGTTGAGTTCAAGTACTCCACATACAACTTAGCAAATATCATGCGCTCTGAGCTGAGTACTCACGTCTCATTACTGCCTAAAGCAAGGCCCACACTTACTGAAGCGTAACATTAAGACCAAGATCCCCATCGTGGCATGAGTATCCACAAGAGAACTTTGGGTCCGAGAGGGATTCCGTTCCTATGAAATCCCACAAAGGGGAACAAGAAACATACCAGTTCAATACCTCAAGGAGGCTTATTGGAGTACCATCAACGGAGTAGAAGGATACATTATCAGAGGAGCACATGGACCCTGACCAGTTGAGTTCAATTTCGAATGAACTTGTTGGTGCAGAGTCAACCGAGAGGATGACGAGTGGAGAGTCATCGACACACTCTCCTACAGATACGGGTGCGACATCTACGAAGAAGAAGTAGTCGCAAGAAACGATTGGGGACCCATCAATGGAGAAGAAACCCAGAGTGCCTCCGCACCCTTAGAGCATACTAACACTCCAGAATCTGAATCAGACGAAGAACCCATATGAGTATTGGAACCATTGGAGCCAGGGTTCATCGAAAGAGCTGAGCAAATCACAATTCACCCTCCCATGGCTACATTAACCGAAACACAGGAAGTTATGCTTCCTATTCACCCTAAAACAGGACATGTCATGACAGCGGATGATGCCGCTTTATTCTGAGCAATCAGACCAGACCAACCCAACCCACCAACGGGTAGAGGACCCCCAGGAGGAGAAGGACTACCAGGTGGAGGAGGACCCTCAGGAGGAGGAATACCCAGAGGAGGACTGCCAGGTGGAGGAATACCCGGAGGGGGACCAATAGGTGGAGGAGTACCAGGACCAGGAGGAGTGTTATGGTCGACCCCTCGGACTTATCGATGTAATAGTGATGTCGTGATTTGGAGCTTCAGACTCTTACTTACCAGTTGTGGCTGCAGTAGTAAGTAGTAATTAGTCACGGACTTGTAGTCTCAGTCAGCAACTCGGCGATCGCATGTGATTGCTGAGTGATTCCTAGGAGCGGTGTAGTAGGGTTCGAGCTACTTACGCCACAGGATAGTTCCATTCAAGAGGCGCTTCAAAGCCCTCGCGTATCTGTATAAGTAGTAGTCAACGAAGACCAAGAAACACCATCTTGGTCTTCTTCAAATTGCCATTGATCTTCGACTCAGAATCCTTCTTTCTCTTCTCATCTCTCTCATCATCTTGTGTTCTTGACACCTGGTTCTTCTCATCCGAAGACAGGTTGAAGTCCATTTGGGCCAACGTGACTTAGGAACTCCGTTGCTAGCCCCGTCGTCGTATTGAGGAAGTCACCTCTACATTTGACTCGAACCGAACTCACCACTCTCTCGCCTAGTAAATCGTTCAAGTCGAACGAACGCCATGGCAAGGCATAACATTAAGACCAAGATCCACCATCGTGGCGAGAGTAACAACTAGGGAACAGTGGGATACTGACGGATTTAATCCATACAATTTGTCATGACGAGGAAGTCGCAACATCCCAGTCCGATATCTTAAGAACGCCTACTGGAGCAGCGCTAGCGGAGCTGAAGGATACGTTATCGAAACACAGCGTGGGGAACGCCCAGTTGAGTTTAGTTTTGACCGTCTGTGTTGGTGTGCGGTCGACTACATCCTGGACCGGTGGCAGGTTATCTCCCCATTACGACCACATCATCACTGCGACATATATGCCGACGAGGTACTCCCGAGATCAGACTGGGGACCTATTGACGGAGAAGACAATGCAAGTCACTCCGAGAATACTCATGAAGTATCAGAAGACGCCTTAGACAATGAACCACACCAATCTCCATTGAACCAGGAGGAGATCAATCTCATTGAACAAGCTGAGTCCATTGCCATACTCCCACCAATGGCCACCATCACCGAAGAACCACGCCCCCTAGTCCAGATGCCAATAGATCCCACTATGGGACAACCCCTAAACGCTGATGATGTAGCCATCATGAGGGCCATTGGGCCGGATCAACCAGATCCACCGGAAGGGGGACCACCAACGGCGGGCAGTCCAGGAGCAGGAGGAGGACCCCCGGGAGGAGGAGGAGGCCCCCCATTTGGGGGGGTACCACCAGTCGGAACCTCTTTAGGGCGAGGTCACTCTGATAAATTTGCAGGAAACGCACCAGAAATATTCAAGGGAGACTGACACAAATCCAAAGAGTTCCTCACGCAGTGGGAACTATACTGGGGGATCAACAACAACAACCCCATCATGGCCAATGCCTATAGATGAGCTATGTTGTTCCTCACTTATATTCAGGGAAAAGATGTCAACAAGTGGATTATTCACACCAGCCGATGGTTGAATAGACAAATCACCGGAGGAATCAATGACTCAGACCCACAACTCTGGCATGAAGTTATCAGTGCTTTCACCAGGCACTTCTCCAACACACTAGAAAAAGAACAGGCGCAGGCAATCCTCAAAAAGGGCATACGAATGACGCCGGGAGATATTGATACGTACGTGACCAACGTTGAGACATTGGCACAACAAGCTGGCTATCGCCTAGATTCCCCGTTAACACTCGATATTTTCACCAACAGGTTGCCGTGCGACCTCTATGAGAAAGTCTTCACCATGGACGACCCGCAGACATTTGAAGATTGGAAGATTGCGGTTATGAAAAGGCAATAGCAATATATCCATATGAAAGCACGCCTCGAGCAACATCGAGGGTTAGGAGGAGTGTCAGTCCAGAATTGTGGCAACACCCCATGACGAGGAGGTGGGAGTCTGGGATGGAACCTCTCCAGAGACCCTAATGCCATGGATACCTCTGCTGATCGAATTCGAGGACGACTTGCCAACGTGGAAGAAATACTAGAGCAGTATCGCGCCAAACAACGACCCCGTGGAGGGTTTATGAAACGCTGCGGGGGAGGAAGGGACTTTTCCAAAGTTACGTGTTACACCTGTGGAAAGAAAGGTCATATCAGCAGACAATGTTCACAGCACACCTACAATCAGCATACCGAAGCAGATCGATACGAACCCGAAGAACAGCCTATCCAGGCTTCACGAGCCCAGACACCACGAGAACGGGCCACGAATTGGATGGCAGGAGTAGTGGCCGAGCCGGACAAAGTAAAAGACATGATCCTAAAGGATCTCTGGAAACAAGAGGGTTTTCAGGACGCCTGAACCCATCGGCCTGGGTGAGGGCAGTCAATTGTAATTCGGTTATTATCATGTGCTATCGTTCTATGAAAATTCCAGTTTCGATTCGCACGAATTACACTATGGCCGACATAAAAGCATTAGTGGACTTGGGAGCCACTGACAACTTCATATGCCCCGCATTCGCCAAACGAATGCGCCTGGGTATACAAACTCTCGAACGACCAAAAAAGATATGGAACATTGATAATATGGAGAATAAAGCTGGGCTCATCACCCACTTCATAGATCTAGACGTCCAGACGAAGGGCGTACACCGAACCCTTCGATTCCTCCTCACCAATATCAGGAACGAAGACATCGTACTGGGATACCCCTGGCTCGCCACCTATGAACCTCAGATGTCATGGCGATTCGCCACCATCAAAGAAGATGCACTCCCCATCATTCTACGATCTATCAAACCACCAAACGAACGACCCACTACCACAGCAACAATCACCACTAAAGAGAAGGAAGCAGTCGTCCAACAACTGGAAGAGGAGGGGCTGGCCATGTTGCGCACCACATCTACTGAGCTGGCCATCAAGGCATAGCAATACACTACGGAGGCGGTACTACCGCCAGAATATGCATCGTTCAAAAGGCTCTTTAACGAAGAAGCCTCTCATCGGTTCCCACCTGCACGGGCCTGGGACCATGCCATTGAACTCAAACCTACAGCGCCAGATGCCCTTGACTGTAAAATCTACCCACTAACGCAGGATGAGGATAAAGCGCTACAGACATTCCTCACCGAACAACTGCAGAAGGGGTACATCCGTCCGTCCAAATCGCAGTATGCATCCCTTTTTTTCTTTGTCAAAAAGAAGGACAGAAAGCTACGCCCCGTACAGGATTACCGACACATCAACAATTTCACGATTCGCAACCAGTACCCCCTCCCACTCATTACCGACCTCATTACGGAGCTAAGCAATGCTCATATCTATACCAAACTTGATGTACGATGGGGTTACAACAACATCCGGATTAAAGAGGGCGACGAGGGCAAGGCGGCTTTCAAGACAAAGTACGGCCTCTTTGAACCAACGGTAATGTTCTTCAGCCTCACGAACTCACCCGCCACCTTCCAAACTATGATGAATCATATTTGTCGAGACGTCATCGCAAAACATGAATGATTAGGCACAACGATACGTGTTTATATGGACGATATTGGCATCGCCACTCACATTGGCCACAGTCTCACTGAACATATTGCCGCCATTAGGGACATCCTTGCACTTTCCGCCGAACACGACCTCTACTACAAACTGGAGAAATGCCTCTTCCATGTGCCTCGTATGGATTACCTGGGGGTCATCCTTGAAAAGGGGGTGACATGCATGGACCCAGTCAAAATTGCGGGCATCAAGGATTGGCCAACGCCTACTAAGGTCAAGGACGTCCACTCCTTCCTTGGCTTCTGCAACTTTTACCGAACATTCATCCGCAATTTTGCCTCTCATGCCAAACCTCTCAACCACCTGACAAAGAAGGAGACCGAATGGCAATGGGGGATAGACGAAGAACGGGCATTTCAAACACTCAAGACCCTCGTAACATCGGAGCCAGTACTGGCACACCCTGAGTTAAGTAAACCCTTCGAACTGGAAGTTGATGCCTCAGGGTTTGCAACAGGAGCCGTGCTCTTACAGCGCAAGTCGGACAACAAGAGGCACCCCATCGGTTACTATTCATCCACGCTCAACACCGCTGAACGAAATTACGACATATACGACCTAGAACTACTCGCCATTGTCAAAGCATTCCAACATTGGAGACCCCTACTTGCAGGGTCTCCCCACCGCACCAAGGTCTTTTCGGACCACCTGAACCTACAATATTGGCGATCGCCGCAGAAGATTAGCCGACGAGTAGCGAGGGAAGTACTAGAACTTTCCGAATATGACTTTGAAATTCATCATATCAAGGGAAAGGCAAACGGCAGAGCTGATGCCCTCTCACGACGGCCAGACTACGATCAGGGAGAATCGGATAATGAAGGCATCACAGTCCTACCCGACAAAGTCTTCGCACGAGCCATGACAACACTGCAAATCATGAACGAAGGACAAAGGGACCGTCAAGACGAAGCCACACTGCGACCATGGGTGGACGGACACAACCTTAAAAAGATATCGGGAACCTGGTACAAGGACAGGCAACAACAGGTCGTCACTGGCGGACTAGAAAATAAGAGAAGTATTATCCGCACCTTTCACGACCCTCCCGTTCACGGACATCCAGGAATACGATGAACGAGCCACCTGGTGGAGCAACAGTATTGGTGGCCAGGACTACGGAAAGACGTCATGGACTATGTCAAGGGGTGTGCAGAGTGCTAACAGATAAAGGTCAACAACCGACCTACACGGGCACCCCTCCAGCCTATATACCCCAAAATTGACGCCCTTCCATTCGAGACCGTAGCCATGGACTTCATTACCAAACTTCCCTTATCGCAGGGATATGATTCGATACTAACTGTCACCAACCATGATTGCAGCAAAGCCGCAATATTCATACCTTGCGTAGAAGAAATCATGTCAGAAGAAACTGCCGAGTTATATGCCAGATACGTATTCCCGCGTTTTGGACTGCCCACTACTATCATCAGTGACAGGGATCCCTGATTCGCAAGCAAATTTACAAGGGAACTGTGCAAAACTCTGGGGATCACCCAGAACATTTCAACAGCCTACCACCCACAGATGGACGGACAATCTGAATGGACCAATCAATGGCTGGAACAGTATCTACGCTTCTGGGCCAATGAGCAGCAGGACAACTGGTATCGTTATCTGCCAATAGGAGAATTCGCGCATAACAACTGGCCCCATGAGGCCACTAAGACGACGCCCTTTGAGCTTCTCATGGGATACCACCTGCAAGCTGATTGGACCGATAAGCCATCTTCCATTCCCCACGTAACATCTCGTACTAATCAACTAAAAGAAGCACGCCAACGGACATGGGACCTTATCGTAAAAGTGCAGCAATCATGGGTTCGCGCCAAGACAGCGCCCAAATACCAAGAAGGGGATCAGGTGTGGCTGGAAGGACGTCATCTTCGGACCCATCAGCCAACCGCAAAATTAGCCGCAAGACACCATGGACCGTTCCGCGTCATCAAGGTGATGTCACCCATGAACTATCAGTTGGAACTTCCCACACAATGGCAGATACACCCCGTGTTTCACACCGACCTTCTCACACCTTATCGCGAGACACCCATGCACGGACCAAATTACACATGACCTCTGCCGGACTTGGTCAATGGGGAGGAAGAATACGAGGTCTCGAAGATTCTAGACCACCGACTTCATGGCAGAGGACGTAAATTACAATACCTCGTGGCCTGGAAGGGATATCCTGACTCAGACAATCAATGGGTCAGTAAGGAAGACGTGTTTGCCGAGGAAGCCGTGGTGGAGTATGAACAAGGACGGTGAAAGGATAAAAGACCCATCTTGTGCGGCGAGTCCTCCCATCTCACTTCTTCTCAGATATCCTCAGCCAACACTTCCTTCCCTTCGCATATGCCATTCACACCCGATGCCACCCTCTCGCAGCTCAACCAGTACTACCACGGCACCCCCGAAAGGATTTTTGCCGTCGAGCTGGAGGAAGAATGCGCACAAGGCGCCCGAGAAGATACCGAGCAAGCCATTGTGGCTGAAGGAGACTGAGGGGGACATGAAACCCCCATTACCCGAGCTGAGTTCACAGCCATCGTCGAGCGATTCCCCGCTCAAGCCACCACAGCCAATGCTGCCCGCCTGTCAGAAGACGACGGAGGTCCCTTGTGGGACATCCTTGACGCCAACGGCCTTCCCACCTCTCCGGTCCCTTTCACTACCTGTGAGATCCAACTTCTCAGAGATGCACTGGACCAAGGAGCCAAGGTTCGCGCGGCTCGCAACGGTGATGGACGGGCCGAGTCCCCACCTCTCCTGATACCTCCAAGGACTGGGGCCAACCAGACCCTGGCAGGAGGTGGTAGCCGATTGGAGGGACCAACAGCTGTTGGAAGCGAAGACCCGGAGGCAGGAGATGATGGAGAGGAAGGAGAGGTTGAGAGCGACGACGAGTTCGAGTGGTACTCAGATGCACATGACCACATTTCCTACGGACGAGATGCTGACGCCCCATCCAACACCACACGTCACGCCCTCACCACCTCCGGCGACCCCGTTTATCGTGGGGACATCCGTCCTCAGCTCGACGATAGGGCCGTCTCCACTGTCCACGCCGCTCACTGCCCACACGGGTTCCGGGTCAATCGAGGACCCAATTACGTTCACTTCCCCATCACCACCTCCGACGGCATGACGCGCCCTGCCAAATACGTCCAGGTCATCTTCGAACCTAACCCCATCATTCTCGGTCTCATCGACAAGTCTGACCGCGTCTTCCCAAAACTGCTGTATGCACGCCCATACCGTTTCGGGCATCACGAGGAGCGACCCTCCTACTCGCGTGAGGATCTTATGATCCTCGATGGCGGCTATGACGAGGCCACGCGAGTCAACCGTGCCCTCTGCGAATGCAAGAACGTATTGCTCGTGGCGGAAGTCCAGCGTTACCGCGCAGTCTGCTCCACGATTACCTGGGTCGAGCAGCATATGGGGGAGTTGGAGCAGGAATGGGGCCGGCTCAGCACGGAGGAACTAGGGGTAATACACCATATGGAGAATGCCAACTTGATGGACGAAGTGGAAAGGCGCATGGGAGGATGGATCGGCCTGGGAAAAGGTATGAGGAATTGGCCGCAGTCGACTTAGGTGCAACGTGGGCGTTGCCTCTTGAAAAGGGGGTGATGTTATGGTCGACCCCTCGGACTTATCGATGTAATAGTGATGTCATGATTTGGAGCTTCAGACTCTTACTTACCAGTTGTGGCTGCGGTAGTAAGTAGTAATTAGTCACGGACTTGTAGTCTCAGTCAGCAACTCGGCGATCGCATGTGATTGCTGAGTGATTCCTAGGAGCGGTGTAGTAGGGTTCGAGCTACTTACGCCACAGGATAGTTCCATTCAAGAGGCGCTTCAAAGCCCTCGCGTATCTGTATAAGTAGTAGTCAACGAAGACCAAGAAACACCATCTTGGTCTTCTTCAAATTGCCATTGATCTTCGACTCAGAATCCTTCTTTCTCTTCTCATCTCTCTCATCGTCTTGTGTTCTTGACACCTGGTTCTTCTCATCTGAAGACAGGTTGAAGTCCATTCGGGCCAATGTGACTTAGGAACTCCATTGCTAGCCCCATCGTCGTATTGAGGAAGTCACCTCTACGTTCGACTCGAACCGAACTCACCACTCTCTCGCCTAGTAAATCGTTCAAGTCGAACGAACACCACAGCAAGGCGTAACAAGGAGGACACCACTCCGACAAATTCACAGGGAATGCTCCAGAAGTGTTCAAAGGAGACCGACACAAGACCAAGGAGTTCCTCACACAGTGGGAACTGTACTGGGGTATTAACAACAATAACCCCATCATGGCCAACGCATATCGACGAGCTATGTTATTCCTAACCTACATCCAAGGAAAGGACGTTAACAACTGGATCACAGAGACCAATAGATGGCTCAACCGACAAGTCACCACCGGGATCGCAGATAACAATCCATGCCTATGGATCGAGGTCATCACAGCCTTTAACCAGCAATTCTCGAACACTTTAGAAAAGGAGCAAGCACAGGCAATGCTCAAGAAAGGGATTAGAATGACAGGAGGGGATATCAACGTGTACATCACACAATTCAAACAGCTAGCAAGACAAGCTAACTATCGCCTGGATTCACCCCTCACAATGGATCTATTCACGGATGGACTACCCCATGACCTATACGAGAAAGCCTACACCTACGACAACCCCCAGACCTTCCAGGAATGGAAGGAGGTGGCCATCAGAAGGCAGCAACAATACATACACATGAAGGCCCGGTTGGAACAACACCAGGGCCTTACAAACCCAGGGAGACAGCAAAGCAACCACAGTGGGGGAACTTGGAGAAACATGCGTGGTACAGGATGGGGCCCCCCTCGTAACATTCTCAGGGACCCAAATGCAATGGACACATTGGCAGACCAAGTACGAGGAAGACTTACAGGAGCTGAAGAAATCCAAGGTAATTAGGATTGGACTCACCCTAGAAACCCCCTGAGGGGAGGGGCCATGGGACAAGGACGATGACGATGTGACATAAGGGAAGTAACCTGCTACACCTGTGGACAGAAAGGACACTTCAGTCGTAACTGCCCACAGCATACCTACAACCAGCCCAGCAACAGTTGAAGAACCGAGGCTTACCATGAAGAACTGGAAGAGGAACCTATCAGAGCGGCAAAAGCCGAGACCCCTCAACAACGAGCAGACCAGTGGATAAAGGGAGTAGCAGCCAAAGAAGATGAGGTAAAGGACCTCATACTGCAGGACCTATGGAAGAGAGAGGATTTTTGAAATGCCTGAACCCATCGGCCTGGGTAAGGGCAGTAAAATGTAATTCTGTGATCATAACTCGCTACCGTTCTATGAGAATTCCAGTATCGATTCGCACGAATTACGCCATGGCTGACATTAGAGCACTAGTGGACTCAGGTGCCACCGACAATTTCCTACAACCCACTTTTGTAAAGTGGATGGGAATAGGGATGAAGCCACTGGAACAGCCCAAAAAGATATGGAATATTGACAATACCAAAAACAGAGCAGGACTAATCACCCACTACGTAGATCTGGACATACAAACAAAAGGAATCCACAAAGAAATGAGGTTCCTTATCACGGACATCGGCAGTGAAGACATCGTATTCGGATATCCCTGGCTGGCCACATATGAACCAACCTTCAGCTGGAGACATGCAGTAATTAAGGAAGACACGCTACCAGTCATCCTCAGAACCATTAATCCAAGGATCATACGACCAACAATTGCAGTGGCCATGACTAACACCTAGAAGAACCACATCTACCAAACTAGCGATCCAGGCAAAACAATATACTATGAAAGCCGAGTTACCGCCCTGTAATTCCACGTACCACCAACTATTCAATGAAGAAGCATCACATCGATTCCCACCCTCGTGGGTATGGGATCATGAAATCCAGCTTAAGAAAGGAGCACCTGAAGCGATAGACTGTAAGGTATACCCGCTCATGCAAGAGGAAGATCAAGCTCTTCAGGCATTTCTAACAGAACAACTTGGTAAAGGCTACATACAACCATCCAAATCCCCCTACACATCACCATTCTTCTTCATCAAGAAGAAAGATAGTAAACTACAACCGGTGCAAGACTATCGACAACTCAATTCGTTCATAATATGCAACCAATACCCACTACCCCTCATCACTGACCTCATAACAGACCTCAGCAATGCCCACATATACACCAAGCTTGATGTACGATGGGGCTACAACAACATATGGATCAAAGAGGGCAACGAAGAGAAAGCGGCGTTCAAAATGAAATACGGCCTATTTGAACCAATGGTAATGTTCTTTGGGTTAACAAACTCCCCAGCAACATTCCAGACAATGATGAACCATATATGTTGAGACATTATTGCCAAACACGAACTCAAAGGGACAACCATCAGGGTATACATGGACGACATTGGAATCACGACACACATAGGGAGAAGTATGGATGATCATATCGCAGCAGTCAAGGACATACTGGAGATATCAGCTAAGCACAACCTCTACTATAAGCTAGAAAAATGCTTATTCCATGCACCTTGTATGGATTACCTGGGGGTAATCCTTGAAAAGGGGGTAACACGCATGGACCCTGTCAAAATTTCCGGTATCAAGGACTGGCCGATGCCTACAAAAGTCAAAGACATCCGGTCATTCCTGGGCTTTTGCAACTTCTATCGCACATTTATCCAAAACTTTTCAAACCATGCAAAGCCCCTAAACCAACTAACAAAGAAAGGAGCTGACTTGTCACGGATCGGACTTGGACACTTACTACTAGGTTCTGACTACGGTAGTAGGCTTGTGATTTCTTACATTAGTCAGGGACTCATACTTTCACGTGTTATCAGTCAGCAGTAGTATCACATGGTACTGTAGCTTACTGATTACTAGGATAGCGATACTAGGGTTCGAGCTAGTATTGCTATAGGTCAATATCATTCGGGAGGTGCTTTAAAGCCCTCTATCATCTTGTATAAATAGTAGTCGCGGAAGACCAAGAGTCGCTATCTTGGTCTTCTTGAATCATCGGTTTCAAAGACTTTCCTTCATCCCTTCCTCGCGTTCGGAGGGAAGTGCACTGCATAAGGTTCGCCTTGACGTCACCTTCCCAGTTGCAAGAGATTGTCGTCGTGTTGAGGGTAGAAGACTCCACGTTCAACTTAGCCAAATCTAAAGCTAAGTACTCGCGCCTCCTCGTGGCCTAAAGCAAGGCACACGCTTACCGAAGCGTAACATGACTGGAAATGGATGGGAACAGAACATGATGCATTCAACAAGCTCAAAGGACTCGTCACCTCAGAACCAGTACTAGCACACCCACAGTTGAGTAAACCTTTCAAGTTGGAAGTCGACGCTTCAGGTTTCGCAATAGGAGCCATATTGCTACAACGAAAAGAGGACAGAAAACGACACCCAATTGGCTACTTTTCAACTACACTTAATGAGACTGAACGGAACTACGACATTTACAATCTAGAGCTACTAGCAATAGTCAAGGCATTCTGACACTGGCGACCACTACTTGCGGGATCACCACATCGAACGAAGGTCTTCTCTGACCATATGAACTTACAATACTGGAGAAGCCCCCAGAATATCAGCCAAAGAATAGCAAGGGAAGTACTCAAACTTTTGGAATACAACTTTGAAATTCATCACATCAAAAGATCAGCAAACAGCCAAGCAGATGCACTATTGTGAAGACTGGACTATGACCAGGGAGAAGGAGACAACGAAAACATCACAGTATTATCAGACAAAGTCTTCATACATGGTGCCAGAATAGAAGGAATACAAACCAACAAGGACCACCTCACCCTCAGTGATACCACCCCAGAAGATCCTGTATATGAACAGAACGAAGCCACTCTGAAACCCTGGGTGGATGCACACCAACTCAAGAAAATAAACGGCATCTGGTATAAAGACACAAGACAAGTAGTAACCGGAGGCATTCACGATAAGCGACGTATACTCCATGACCATCATAATCTCCCTGCTCATGGACATCCAGGAATCAAAAGAACCACCCAACTCACGGGGTGTGCATATTGGTGGCTGGGACTGGCCAAGGATGCCTTGGAGTATGTCAAGGGGTGCACTGAATGCCAATGTATCAAGGTCCAGCATGGGCATAACAAGGCACCTCTCAACCCCATATACCCTAAACCAGAAGCGATGCCATTCGAAACCATAGCCCTCGACTTCATAACTAAATTACCACAGTCTCAGGGGTATGATATGATATTAATGATAACAGACCACGATTGTAGCAAGGCGGCAATCTTTATACCCTGTAATGAAGAAATTAGCATGGAAGGAGTCGCCAACCTTTACCTGAAACATGTCTTCAATCGCTTCGGACTTCCCACAAAAATCATAAGTGATCGTGACCCTTGCTTTGCCAGCAGGTTTACAAGGGAACTTTGCAGGATACTAGAAATTAAGCAGAACATCTCTACCACATACCATCCACGGACCGACAGACAGTTGGAATGAACAAACCAATGGGTAGAACAGTACCTCTGTTTCTGGGCAAATGAGAGACAGGATAATTGGTATGGATACCTGCCCCTCACAGAATTCGTGCATAACAACTGGCCACACGAATACACATGGGAGTCACCCTTCAATCTCCTCATGGGCTATAACCCACATGCTGATTGGATGGATAAACCATCACCCATCCCACAGGTAGCGCTCAGGACCAAACAATTCTGAGAGGCACGGAAACAGGCCCAGGAACTGATCAAAAAAGTGCAGCAGTCATGGGTCGCGAACAAAACAGGGCCTAGATTTAAACAAGGTGACCTTGTATGGCTGGAGGGACATCACCTGCGTACCCACCAGCCAACGGCAAAACTCGCTCCACAAAGACACGGTCCTTTCAAAATTGAACAGGTGATGTCCCCTGTCAACTATCGGCTCAACCTTCCCCCGCAATGGAAGATTCACACAGTGTTCCATGTGGATCTTCTCACAAGACTCCACTCCATGGGAAAAGCTACCAACGTCCACCACCTGATTTGGTAAACGGAGAAGAAGAATACGAAGTCAAGAAGGTTCTAGACGAGTGGCAGTTCGGCAGGAAACGGAAGAAGCAGTACTTGATCAAATGGAAGGGTTACCCCAACTCGGAGAACCAGTGGGTCAACCGGGAGGACCTATTCGCCGATGAAGCCCTTGCGGAGTATCAATGTTCAAAGACCGCTCAGCAGACACTTATAAGAAGTGGTAGGATTGTAGACAACACCTCATTGTCCCCACTACTACTCCCTCTACCCTCCAAACTTCATACATGCCTTTCACCCCCAATGCTGCCATCTCGACGACTTCATACTACCTCAGAACCCCCAAGAGGATTTTTGCCTGCGAGCTGGAGGAAGAGTGGGCATCAGCAAGCCCTGCCAACAACGCGGAGGTCATCATGGCTGAGAGAGACAGAGCCAGGTCTGAGGGACCCATCACCCAAGCTGAGTTCCATAGCACCCTCCGGCAGTTCCCCACTCAAGGACAAGCCACCAACAGCACCTGATTGTCACCTGATGTCGATGGGCAGCCAGCCCTCTGGCATATCCTCCACACCAAAACTGGAGAGCCCATCACTGAGTGCCCATTCACCACCGCCAAAGTTGACAACTTTTGGCAAGCTCTCAACCGCGGTGCAGACGTCCACGCACACCAGGGAGCGGTACGAAGCGGCGATGAAGCCAAAGAAGTTGTGGAAGGAGGTGACCAACGACTGGAGGGAAGAACAGCTACAAATAGCCCAACGCCAAATGAGAGAAATGAGAGAGAAGAGGGAGAGGTCACGGATAGCGAGGACAAGTGGTACCCAGCTGAGCACCCACACATTCTCTATGGCAGAGAAGCTAATGCTCCACCTCATACAACACAACACGCCCTTGCCACTGACGGAACCCCCCTTTACTGGGGTCATATCCATCCCCAGATTGCTGACCAGGCCACCTCCACTGTCGCCAGTGCCTGTGCACCTCATGGGTTCCAGGTCAATCAAGGACCTATTTTCATTTCATTCCCCATCACCACCCCCGATGGCATGACATGCCAGGCAAAATACGTCCAGGCCATCATGAGCAACGACCCCATCATGCTTGGCCTGATCAACGAGTCCAACAGGGTGTTTCTGAAACCCCTGTATGCTGCACTGCAGTACGTGGTGCACCCAGAGACCCACATCAAGTACGTGCAGGAGGACCTGTTCCTCTTTGACGCGGGGTACGATGCCGTTGGCTCAATCAACCAAGCGGTCCACGAGTGCAAAGACGTAAGTCTCGCTGCAGAAATTAGGTGGTATAGGGCCCTCGGAGCAGAGTTGGGACGATTGGAGGCACAGGTGAGGGAGCTACAGGAGATGTGGGGACGATTGGCGACGGACAAGGCACTGTGCATCAGCAGGTTGGAGCAGGCATGGGCTATGCAGAGGATCGAGGACGTGCAAGCCAGGTGGATGGGACCACCTGGGCTCCATGGGCGTTGCTCCTGAAAAGGGGGTGATGTCACAGAATGGACTTCATTGCTTACTATCAGGTTCTGACAATGATAGTAAGCTCATGATTCTTTACATTAGTCAGGGACTTTACTTTCATGTGTTATCAGTCAGCCGTAGTATCACATGTTACTATACACTTACTGATTACTAGGATAGCGGTACTAGGGTTTGAGCTAGTATTGCTATAGGTCAATAGCCATTTGGGAGGCACTTCAAAGCCCTCCGTCACCATGTATAAATAGTAGTAGGGGAAGACCAAGGATTGCCATCTTGGTCTTCTTGAATCATCGGTTTCACAACTCTCTCCTTCCTGTCTAAAGGTCTTTTAGGACAAGAGGAAGGGCACTGCATAAGGCTTACCAAGAAGCCTTCCCAGTTGCCGACCGTCGTTGTGTTGAGTTCAAGTACTTCACATACAACTTAGCAAATATCACACACTCCAAGCTGAGTACTCGCGTCTCATTACTGCCTAAAGCAAGGCCCACGCTTACCGAAGTGTAACAGCGTGGGAGTATGTTTTTCCCCGACAAGAGCTGGCATTGTAGTACCTGTCTTGTTCCCAGCTGGCAATCACCTCCCTGTGTGAGAGTTCCTTCAGGAAAGTAACTGAGGGGGTGGGAGGGTGGTTGGGTAGTTTGCCATGTGTGGCGGCCCATTGGGAGAATTCAAAGACTGTTTTGAACCCTTCAATGGACATATCTCTGGGGGTCCAGACTAGCATGATGGTGTGGGACGCCTCTGGTGCGAGGAGGGTGTCAATGGCTGCATGGAAGCATAAGGCATAGGGCTGTATAGTGGGGTTATGCTTATTGAGAATGGCTGTGAGTAGACCGCACGAGCGAGTGATGATATAAAAGGGGATGTTCTGCTCTGTGCCAGTATGTGTAAAGGCTAGCGCTTCTTCGGCCCCTGCCGCAAGGGCAGCTGCCTCAACATCTAGCTGTGTGATGGTGTGGCCCATGTTGAACCCTTTAAGGATTCGTGATGTGCCGCTCCTCGTCAACAAGACTACTGCTCCCCTGGCCAGACCCTCTGCACCGTCCGCCTCTCTCCTCTTCAGGCGTGAGCTGGCCATGAAAATAAAGACCGCTCTGCTGGTTCTGTCCATCAACTGAGTCAACAGCCAGTCAGCTCGTTCACTTTTGGGGGATTGGCCCCACATTTTAAGTCTGTTGCCCCAGTCTGGAACCTCCCTGTTATGACACCCTGTTTAATTCCTTTCTCTTACGCCTTAGGACATGTGACAACCTTTTACTTTCTCTCATGTGATCGTTCTCACAAGAGTCATGGTGACTCTTTACTTTATTGTTTCTCTCATACAAGTCATGACGACTCATGCCCATTGCTAAGGGGCTATTCGTTTCACCTATATCTTTTGTTTCACATCCTACATGTGATTACTGCAGACTGCTCTGCAGTTCTTATTGTTCTTATTGTGATTGCTTGATGACTCGATCCTAGGATGCCATTATCATTCTATCCTAGGATCCCTCTTACTTTACTATAAATACAGGCTCACCAGGTAGTAGTAGCCTTAGACTTGACTTTTTGTACTCTACAGTACTCGAGCAATCAAAGACCTTTGAATACTCCATCTCTCACTGAACGAACCCTCTCCTCTCACTAAAGAATCCTAAATTCCACTATTGGTTTAGGCTGACTCTTCAACTCATACATCTTCACTGAAGTTCCTCTTCAGAACTTCCCTTAACAACCAGAACCAGACCCTTAGTGCAGTGTCTCAGTAGAACAACTTAACCCACATTGGGTGAACATCCCTACCATGACGTAACACTCCTAGGGCGGATGGACTGAGGTGTCAACATGTGGTCCCTTTACAGGTACCAACAATGCGAGCTCCTCGAGGATGGTCAGATGCATGGCTCCAGGTTGCCATGGCTTGTGCACCTGCCCTTTCTGGAAAAAGGGGGCGGGGTGTCCTGGGGGTCCGAGACATACCAGTCCCTGCCCAAGCGCACCTTTAATTGGGAGGCCAGGGCAAGGCGGTACAATCTGTGTCATGGTCGGGCTCCCGGGCCATCAAGAGAATCGAAGTATGTGTCATAGTAGTAGTCGAAGTGTCATCGTGAGTGACGTGGACTCTTACTTACTGGTTGTGGCTATGGTAGTAAGTAGTAATTAGTCACGGACTTGTTCATCAGTTAGCATTCAGCGATCGCATGTGATTGCTGAGTGATTACTAGGATAGCAGTACTAGGGTTCGAGGTAGTATTGCTATAGGTCAACATGTATTGAAGAGGTGCTTTAAAGCCCTTGTGTATCTGTATAAATAGTAGCTACGGAAGGCCAAGATTCGCTATCTTGGTCTTCTTCAGGATTGCCTTCATAAACTGAGTCTTCTTTGCTCTTCTCATCTCCCTCTCTGTCATCCTTAGTCGTCACATGGTGCTCCTTGTACAGCAACAAGTGAAGCAATATCGGCTGGTGTGACTTAGCAAGAAGTCCACCGTTTGCCTTGTCATTGTATTGAGGAAGTGCCTCTACATTTGACCCAAGACAGAACTGACTCCGCCACCTTCATGCTTAAGTCAAGCACACACTACAGGCAAAGCGTAACATTAAGACCAAGATTGACCATCGTGGCAAGAGTAACCACCAGGGAACAGTGGTCCATTGATGGGTTTCATCCCTATAACCTAGCAAGATGAGGAAGCTGCAACGTACCAGTTCGATATTTGAAGAACGCATACTGGAGTAATATCAACGGAGTTGAGGGATACGTGATCGAAACCTGACACAGGGAACACCCAGTTGAGTTTAGCTTCGATCACCTGTGTTGGTGTCAGGTCAACTACATCCTAGATCGGTGGCAAGTCGTCAATACTTTGCGACCCTATCACCATTGCGATATCTACACTGACGAAGTAGTCCCACAATCAGATTGGGGACCTATTGATGGAGAAAACAATGCAAGTATCTCCGATAACACCCATGAAGTATCAGAAGAAGCCTCAGAAAATGAGGAAGTCCGACCCCTGTCACCCCTGAACCAACAAGAGACCGCTCTCATAGAGCAAGCTGAGTCTATTACCATATTTCCACCAATGGCCACGATCACCGAAGAACCACGCACCCTAGTACAGATGCCAATAGACCCCACTATGGGGAAACCTCTCAATGCTGACGATGCAGCTATAATGAGGGCCATTGGACCCGATCAGCCAGATCTGCCAGGAGGGTCACCCGGCGGAGGAGGACACCCTGGAGGAGGACTTCCAGGAGGAGGATTTTCAGGAGGAGGATTCCCGGGAGGAGGAGGAGGAGGCCCGCCAGGCAGTATCAGGGGAGTACCACCACCAGGTTCTCCAGGACATGCTCACTCAAGTGATAAATTGGTAGGAAACACCCCCAAAATCTTCCAGGGAGATTGACAGAAAGCAGAAGAATTCCTCATGCAATGGGAATTGTACTGGGGGATCAACAACAACAACCCCATCATGACAAACACATACAAACAGGCAATGTTCTTCCTTACTTACATACAGGGGAAAGACGTGAACAAATGGATCACGCACACCAGCTGATGGTTGAATCAGCAAGTCACAGGAGGAATCAATGACAATGATGCCCGCCTTTGGCTCGAAGTTATTAGTGCCTTCAACCAACGGTTTTCAAACACCCTTGAAAAGGAGCAAGCGCAAGCTGCCTTGAAACAAGGGGTAAAGATGATAGGAGGAGATATCGATATGTACATCACCAACTTCGAGACCTTGGCATGACAAGCTGGCTATCGTCTAGACTTGCCCCTCACCCTTGACATCTTTACCAACGGCCTCCCAAGAGAGCTATATGAGAAGGTTTTTACCATGGACAACCCACAGACATTTGAAGATTGGAAGGTTGTGGTCATGAAGCGACAGCAACTGTTACGCTTCGGTAAGCGTGGGCCTTGCTTTAGGCGAAAGTATGACGCAAATACTCAGCTATACGGTTCGTGAAGTCGAACGTGGGATCCTAAGTCCTAATGTGTCGACGTCTTGCAACTGGGAAGGCACTCTTGGTAAGCCTTATGCAGTGCACTTCTCCGGGGTATTCCTCTTAAGGTGTAGAAAGGAACTTCGAGAAAACCGATGATTCAAGAAGACCAAGATGGCAATCCTTGGTCTTCTGCGACTACTACTTATACATGATGAAAGAGGGCTTTAAAGCGCCTCCCGAATGATGTTAACCTATAGCGTATCTAGCTCGAACCCTAGTATTGCTATCCTAGTAATCAGTAAGCTGTAAGTAACATGTGATACTATCGCTGACTGATAACACGTGAATGATAAAGTCCCTGACTAATGTAAACAATCACAAGCCTACTACTGTAGTCAGAACCTAGTAGTAAGCATCCAAGTCTGGTCCGTAACACTGGGGCTGGTTGTAATGTGGGGATGATACAAGGCTGTGTGTTTATAGTTACAGTTGGAGAGATGAAATGGATGTTATGTTTGACAGTAACAGAGTTCTTGTGAGGCCAATAGACCCGATGTGCATGTGTTACGATACGACTCATTTTTAACCTCCTTTTACGTATGTTCTCATACAAGTCATAGTGACTCTAGCCCGTTGCTAAGGGGCTTATATCTTTCGTTTCAAAGACTCGGCTTGTGATTACTGCAGACTGCGCTCCGCAGTTACTTATTATCTATGACTCAATCCTAGGATGCCATTGTGACTCAATCCTAGGATCCCTACTTACTATAAAGTTAAGCTTGCTAGGTAGCTTGTAGCCTTAGACTTGACTTTTTGTACTCTACGGTACTCGAGCAATCGAAGACCTCTGAATACTCCATCTCTCACCGAACGAACCCTCTCCTCTCACTGAAGAATCCTAAGTTCCACTATTGGCTTAGGCTGACTCTTCAACTCGTACATCTTCACTGAAGTTCCTCCTCGGAACTTCCCTTAACAACCAGAACCAGACCCCTTAGTGCAGCGTCTCAGTAGATCAACTTAACCCACGTCGGGTGAACGTCCCTACTGTGACGTAACATTAAGTCAAGTCTAATGAACCTATTGCCACACTGGCTAAGGGACGAAGAATTTCGGAATCCAGATCTGTTGCCAGATTCAAACAATTTCCCATTGAGAGGAGAACAGACGACGATGTTCCCGCCCACGTAAAAGGAGCAGCCCTTTGGCAGGAAATAGACAGCGAAGAAGGTTTCTGGGTATACGATATACTCAGCGCAGCATACCTTGCCATTGAATATGAAGAAAGTACCAAGCAGTGGTACTTTATACAACGAGACAGCAGGACTAGAAAGTGGATAGCAGTCCAACCAGTCCCCTCCTTGTATAAGCTGGGAAGAAGATCGATCAGACCAACGACAGTGACAGCAATTCCACAGACGACACTCTGTTAAAGGCAGGCCAGCATACCGTGCCAACCGCTAAGAGACGTGATACAAAAAGTTCTCCAATGGCAACACAGACAACCACTACGACCGCAGCAACAGCAACCATGACGGCTGTCCCCCCATCCACAGTACAAACATTCTTCACAAAGGGGACAGGAACAGGAAGCGGAAACCCCCCTGCTAGCACTACGGCAGTAGGAAGTGGTCCCTCTGGAGGTGGGCCCCCAGGACCACCAGGAGGAAGCGGACCGCCAGGAGGTGGCCCCCTAGCAGGTGGGGGCGCACCTGGAGGCGGAGGTCCCGCCGCAGGCAGGGGCGCACCCGGAGGAGGTCCTCCAGGGGGTGGTGCTCCTGCAGGTGGGGGCGCAGGTGCTGGCACAGGCCCTGGAGGGGCAAACAGCAAACTTGGAGGAAACCCCCCAACCGACTTTGATGGTACCCGATCACTTGCAGACCAATTCATGCCAGAATTCAACCTATACCACATCACGAATTTGGATGCTGAACAAATGGTGATACCTATGAAACGAGCAGCCCTGCTACTCAGCTTCATAAAAGGACCAAATGTAAAGGACTGGGTCAAGAGATGGACCAACTGGATCCTTGCGGAAATGAACAATGGAAGACTCCCGAATGACGAATTCTACTGGACAGCAGTGTCTCAAGGCTTTGAACAAGCATTCCAGGATACAGGAGCAAGGGAACGGGCAGAAGATAAACTGCGCCACCTCTCATTCATACCAAATAAGGTGGATGTGTTTATCACCCAGTTTGAATCCCTTGCTGCAGAAGCAATGTACCCCCTGGATGCTCAGTCGACACTCTCCTTATTTGCATCCAAACTTCCATACCGCATGATGGACCACGTCTATAAGGTGGTATGCCCTCTGGATTTTAGAGGATGGGCCGATGGAGTATGCCAGTACCACTCGGACAACACCGCAGTCCAGAATATTTGGGGGATTTACGAAGAAACTCCAAGGAAGAAAGGCACGGGCAAGATGAACCCCACGCAACTGGCAAAGATGTTAGGCATCAAAATGCCAGCCCTGGCTTCAGACGCAATGGATACTCGGGCAGACCGCTCTCGTTCCAACTTCAAACGTTATGGAACAAAAGGGAGAGCGGCTGCAACCACTGCGGACAAACCAGATGTTGAAGTTCAAAAGAAAGAAGGCCATTGTTTCAACTGTAACAAGCAAGGACACCTCTCACGAAATTGTCCAGACAAAGTAAAGGACAAGAAACCTCCTCAAAAGGCTCGCAAGGCTAAAGCCAAGGAAAGCGAACATGAGGAAGAATCGGAAGAGGAACAGTCTGAAACTGAATCCACCCCTACTGATATGCAATCTTCCCTTATTAAAAGCCTTTCAACAAAGGAAAAATATGAAATGTTGAAACAGGCTTGGGATGTTGAGCATGGGAAGGATTTTTAAAACACACAACCCCTCCGGTCTGGGCGCGTGCGTTACAGTTTAAAGACATGTTTGTTTGTAAATATCGAAGTCTCCAAATCCCAACTCTGATACAAACTGCACATACAACAGCCGAAAGAAAAGTTCTCGTGGATTCAGGAGCCATGGACAACTTTATCAACTTCAAGCTCCTGAAAAGAATGAAGATTGGTAAACTAAAGCTACCACGACCCCGTATTGTGTGGAACATTGACAGGACCCAGAACAAGTCAGGAATCATCAAGTACTACGTTGACCTGCAAGTCCAAACTGGGGAGAAGAAACAGAATATGTGATTCCTCGTCACCAATCTAGGAGATGATGAGATGGTGTTAGGGTACCCTTGGCTTGCTGCCTTCCAGCCATTGATCAATTGGAGAAGCGAGACCCTTGATGAAAGCATGCAACCACTTGTCATCAAGACCCTTTTATATACAACGGATGCAGAAGTAGTACACATACGAGATGCATGGACTAAAAAGGCTGCATCGTTATGCACCCCTGGGGAAGAACTCTTTATCCATCGAATGGATGAAGAAAGCCTCAAAAGAAACTTGACATCAACCGAAATGGCAGTAAAAGTGCTGCCAAAAGAAGAGAAAACCTGGGATCAAGTAGTCCCGAAACACTATCACAAATGGAAGAAGGTCTTTTCCGAAGAAGAGGCAAAGCGATATCCGGTACACCAACCATGGGATATTACTATTGATTTTACAGAGGACGCCCCGAAAACGCTAGATTGCAAAATATACCTGTTATCTAAAGGCGAGCAAGAAAAGCTCGATGAATACATCAAAGATAACTTGGATAAGGGTTATATTCGTCCGTCAAAATCACAATACTCATTGCCCTTCTTCTTTGTTGGAAAGAAAGATGGGAAACTTCGTCCAGTAGTGGACTACCGAAAATTAAACTCCTTCACAATCCCCGACCGATACCCGTTGCCTCTAATACAGGAACTAGTCGACAAGGTGAAGAGTGCCAGGTTATTCACCAAAATGGATGTATGAGCAGGATATAACAATATTCGCTTCCAAGAAGGCGATGAACCAAAAGCCACCTTCAAAACGAACTTGGGACTTTTTGAACCAACAGTAATGCCATTTGGGCTGAAAAATGCCCCCGCAGTTTTTCAGTGGATGATGAATACGCAATTCAATGACCTTACAGCAACAGGTCAAGTAATCATCTACATGGATGACATCCTTATAGCAACAAAGAAGGATGAAGAAGAACACCGCAACTTGGTTAACAAAGTCCTTGAACAACTTCAAAAGCTAGATCTCTACCTAAAGCCTAGCAAATGCCTTTTCGAGGTAGAACACATCAAATTTCTAGGAGTAATCTTGGAAAAAGGAACCATTACCATGGATCCGGTTAAAGTCGCTGGAGTTGCAGAATGGAAAACACCAAAAACCACTAAAGACATCTGGGCTTTCCTAGGATTCTGCAACTTCTACAGGCAATTTATCCGTGGATTTTCCTTCATTGCGAAGGCATTGAATGACCAACTAAAGAAAGGTATTCAATGGAACTGGGGGCCAAGAGAACAAAGCACTTTTGAAACACTAAAGAAGCGAATATGTGAAGAACCGGTCTTGATACAACCAGACCAAGAAAAACCATTTGAGGTTGAAGTTGACGCCTCAAACTATGCAATGGGAGCTGTCCTAATGCAACGAAATGAAGAAGGAGTGCTCCACCCGGTAGCATTCTTCTCGAAGACCATGAACGATGCTCAAAGGAATTACGATGTGTATAACAAGGAGCTTCTAGCCCTTGTGGAAATGTTCAGACATTGGAGACATTTCCTGCACCAACCCACTTTCAAAGTGAAGGTGCATACAGATCACACTAACCTGTTATACTGGAAAAACCCAGGAGATCATAACAGAAGAGTAGCAAGATGGCATGCAGAACTCATGGAATACGACTTTGAGTTGATCCATATAGCCGGGAAGAAGAATGGTCAGGTGGACACGTTGTCACAACGCCCTGACTACGAACAAGGCGAAAACAATAACAAGGCACTGGTGGTCCTACCACCTATCTTGTTCAGTTTTGCACGAATGATGGGATCAGAATATTATAATCCCTCAAATAAGAAGGAAAGGGAACACTATAGCGGAACCATAAACCACCGCAAGTATCAATCCCTCCAGAACCAGGTGGAAGAAGACCAACAAACAAATGAAAAGAGCCAGAAACAGCTCAGAAAATGGTCAAACACCTATGCGCTCACCAAATTAATCGGTATTTGGTGGAAAATCGAAAACGACACAGACCAAATTGTCGTTGCCAGAGACAACAATCTGAAGAGGGGGGTAATTCACTTTTACCACGATACCCCATCCGCTGGACACCCAGGAATTACAAACACCTACACCCTAGCAAAGCAAGACTTCTGGTGGCCAAAGATGAAGGAAGATGTGGAGCAATATGTGAAGGGATGTGGAGCGTGTCAAGCCAATAAAATCAACACGCAACCACTCAAACCAGCAATGATCCCAATCACTCCAATCAATTCCTTGCCATTCGAAACAATTGCAATGGACTTCATCACAAAATTACCATTATTGGGCAAATACGACATGATCCTTACAATCACGGATCATGATTGCAGTAAAGCGGCAGTATTCATACCATGCCAAGAAACAATTACTGCGGAAGGGGTAGCAGAACTCTACCTGAAACACATGTACACCCAGTTTGGTGTCCTGAGGAAGATTATCTCTGACCGAGATACCCGATTTACGTCACACTTCGCCAAAGGACTGTGCGAGGCACTGAAGATACACCAGAACATCAGTACAGCGTATCACCCAAGAACTGATGGCCAGTCAGAAAGGACAAACCAATGGCTCAAACAGTACCTTCAATTCTGGTGTGACGAACAACAAGACGATTGGCACAAGTATCTGCCAATGGCGGAATTTGCGCATAATCAATGGCCAAATGCCACCACCCAGAGGACCCCCTACGAAATGCTCATAGGGTATACACCAAAGATTGAAATTATGACCAAAAGCAAGGTCCCTTCAGTTGAGGAAAGACTCACTGCCATAGAAAAGGCAAGAACAGATGGCCACGAAAATATCATCAAAGCACAAAAGATGATGGCCATTGCACACAAAGGGAAAAAGAGGTTCCAACCATACAAAGAAGGGGATCAAGTGTGGATCGAAGGAACACACCTCAAGACCCTGTACCCAGCGGCTAAACTCGGGCCGAAATGGCACGGACCTTTTAAAGTCCTAAAACAACTATCGGAGGCAGTATATTGTGTGGAGCTGCCAAGAGAATGGAAGATTCACAATGTGTTTCATGCGAATCTAATAACTCCATATAAAGAAACAGAGCTCCACAGACCAAACTATACCCGACCGCCACCCAATATTATCAATGAAGAACCTGAGTACAAAGTCGAGAAGATCCTGGATGCGCAGCAACGTGGGAAAGGGCGCAAACTCCACTACCTCATTAAGTGGAAAGGCTATCCTACAAGTGACAGCTCGTGGGAGAAAGCAGAGGATGTCCATGTGGACGACCTGATAGCGGAGTTTAAAGCAAGGAAGGGACCAAACAAGTCCAAAGGTCGCAAAACGTATATAAGATGGGCCAGGACAACGAATACAACCCATCCCCTTCCTCCACAACATACTCCCCTCATCTCTAACATGTCCACTACATCTGCTCCTGCCAGCCTTGTACCAACACTCCAGCTCCCTTCCTCACCGGCTCCCATATCAATCACCAAGACTCACAGTGAGCCCATCGGCACACCTGCTCCTCAGTTGGCTATCCAGAGTGTTCCAATTGTGGAGCACGGTGATGACGCAACCACCAAGCGTCCTGGATCTGAGGCCGAGGAAGAGAACTATCTTCCACCTGCTGGCTACGTCCATAACGACCCCCACTCCCAGTTGTTTTACCCTATCTATGTCGCCAACCCCAGGTTCGGACTGGACCGAACGGAGCCAAGAATAGTCTTGGCAAAATTTATCACATACGCTCCTGATTACACCACAGTCATGGGCACATTGGGGATAGGGCAAGAGAAGCGCACCATTGAAGTGCATGTAGGGAGGAGGGCAAGAACCTATGCCCACATTACCGAAGAAATGTGGAGGCAACTGTTGTGACACCACCAGAGCGAGTTTGTTGTCAACAGGGCCCTCAACGAGATAGGTGACCCCTGTCTCCACGCTGAAGCCGCATGGAGATGCCTATCCTCCAGGACACTGAGACCAAGAGGCCAGTGAAGTGCTACCACTGCCGCAAATACGGTCACAAGGTGCAAGAATGCCCGAAGAAGAAGAAGAAGGGAGGCAAGTGGTCAGCCACCCCCAGCCCACCAGCAGACACTGAAGAAGAAGTCGTCCCTAGAGTCAAAGTAGGGCCTAGCAGCAAAGTCAAGATGACGCTGTTGGAGCGCATCTCACTGTTGGACAGGGAGGAGTGGACTCCAGAGGTGTGTAACAAATGTGGGAAGGTTAACGCTAAGCACTCGGAATTGGAGTGCCCCCTTTACGAGCAGTGCCCATTCTGCCGCCACATGGGCAGTTGGGGTTTTGTACACTGCCACCACTGCACCAAGATGGGTGATGAAGAAGAAAAAGAGAACTGGGATGTAAACGAGGTGGACTGTGACCTTTACTGGTCTAATGCAGATGAGGGTAACCTTGACATGTAGGCAAAGTTGAGGCGACTTTGCACCTGAAAGGGGGGCTGTGTTACGATACAACTCATTTTTAACCTCCTTTTACGTATGTTCTTATACAAGTCATAGTGACTCTAGCCCGTTGCTAAGGGGCTTATATCTTTCGTTTCAAAGACTCGGCTTGTGATTACTGCAGACTGCGCTCCGCAGTTACTTATTATCTATGACTCAATCCTAGGATGCCATTGTGACTCAATCCTAGGATCCCTACTTACTATAAAGTTAAGCTTGCTAGGTAGCTTGTAGCCTTAGACTTGACTTTTTGTACTCTACGGTACTCGAGCAATCGAAGACCTCTGAATACTCCATCTCTCACCGAACGAACCCTCTCCTCTCACTGAAGAATCCTAAGTTCCACTATTGGCTTAGGCTGACTCTTCAACTCGTACATCTTCACTGAAGTTCCTCCTCGGAACTTCCCTTAACAACCAGAACCAGACCCCTTAGTGCAGCGTCTCAGTAGATCAACTTAACCCACGTCAGGTGAACGTCCCTACTGTGATGTAACAGCATGGGTGCTGTCAATGTTGTATCCTACCCAGTGTGCTTCAATGCCACGCACGTCCAGTTTAGAGCCAGTCCCAGAGTGGACCCAAATAAGTTGTCCCCATTCAGGAACGCAAGAAAGGTTCAGTTTGTCACCATAAAGCTTTTCATGAGGTATAACGTTGTTGCCTAGAGCTCAAGTAGATGTGTGATTTTTAAGCCAGACTGCAAAGTATAATGCTTCGGCCCAAAGAGACTTAGGTAAGCTAGAGTGGTGGAGAAGAGCCTGGACACACTCCATGAGCTGGCAGTTGAGTGATTCCACAACTCCATTGTGTTGCAGGGTGTCATGCATGGTGAGGCGTCGTTCAGTGCCTTCACCTTGAAGAAAGTGAGTAAATTCGCAGCTGGTGTACTCACTGCCACAATTGGATCTAAGAGCCTTGATTTTGGCACCATGCTGGGTGTGAGCCTAAGATGCAAAGGCACAGTAAGCATCCAGAGTTTGGTCTTTAGTCTTAAGGATGTCGATGCGTGTATAACATGAGAAGTCGTCTGTGAAGGTGACACAGTAGCGTCGGCCACCTAGACTGGCAACCGGAGATGGACCCCAAAGATCTGTATGAACTTCAGCTCCAAAGTACTGAGCTGGGGGTGCAACGCGTTCGCTTCGTATAGTTTTGTGAGTCATCTTGGCGTATTCACATGAGTCACAAATAAACAATGAGCCATCGTCAATGAGTTGAATGCCAAGAATAGCACCATTGCGGATGAGAGAGCAGATAGAGTCGACAGAAATGTGGCCAAGACGTTGATGGAGGGAATGGATGTCAACTTGGGCAAGCACACTAACGCCTAGAGCAGCGTGCGCATGTTCAACTTTGTACAAGCCATTAGAGCTAGAGGGGATGTTGCCAATAGTCTTTCCAGATTTGTTTTTGATTTTGCAAGACTTTTGCTCGAAAGAGACAGAGTATCCAGCACCAGTGATTCAACCAATAGAGACGATAGTAAGTGCCATCTCAGGCGCATGAAGAGTGTCTCGGAGCAAAACAGGAGTAGAGTTGTTCCCATTAGGGACATCAATCTGGAGATCCCCAGTACCTATAGTGTAGAAAATTCGTTTGTTAGCTGCGGTAATGGCACAGGGAGTGATAGTGCAGTAGTTGATAAAACAATGTTTGAAGGGAGACATGTTGTTATGGTCGACCCCTCGGACTTACCAGTGTAATAGTGATGTCATGATTCGGAGCTTCGGACTCTTACTTACCAGTTGTGGCTATGGTAGTAAGTAGTAATTAGTCATGGACTTACAGTATCAGTCAGCAGCTCAGCAATCGCATGTGATTGCTGAGTGATTCCTAGGATCGGTGTAGTAGGGTTCAAGCTACTTACGCCATAGGATAGTTTCGTTCAAGAGGCGCTTTAAAGCCCTCGAGTATCTGTATAAGTAGTAGTCGGTGAAGACCAAGACACGCCATCTTGGTCTTCTTCTATTGCCATTGATCTTCTACATTGGACGCTTTACTCTCTCCTCCTCTCCCTTAGCGTTGTGTGCAATTGTCACCTCATCCGGTATATACACCGGCAGGTTGAAGCCTATTTGGGCCAACGTGACTTAGAAGATCCGTTGCTAGCCCCGTCGTCGTATTGAGGAAGTCACCTCTACGTTCGACTTGTGTCACGTTTACTGTTCTCTCGCCTAGAAATCCGTTCAAGTCGAACGAATGCTATGGCAAGGCGTAACACATGTGGTGGGATGCCCCAGAGTCGAAGAGTTTGATTTCAATGGGGAGATGCTGGATGAGTGGCCCCACGCTGTATGCAGAGGTGTGTGGAATAGGAGGAGTGGGGTTATCCTCGATCTCCTCAATCGCGGCCCAGGCTTCAATGTCTGTACTGGCCGAGTTAGCATTATCGGAACGATCATTGTTCCTGTTTCTGTTGCTTTGGTTGTTATTGTTATTGTTTCAGTTGTTGTGGTCTTGATTTCAGTTGTTTCGATTATTGCTTGAATTTGAAAAATTATTGTCTCTTCAGGGCAGGCGTTGGCCCTCTTTGTTGCCCCCTTTGGCCCAACAGTCAGATTTGTAGTGGCCAAGTCTGTGGCAGTTGTGGCATTCCACATTTCATTTGTCACGTTTTTGGCCATTTGCTGAGAACGCCTCTTCTGGGCTGCTTGTCTTGCCTTTCTTGATAACGCGACAATTGTACTGATCAGTAACTAGTCGAATTACCCGATCTGGGGTAACAGCTTCATTGGCTTGGTCAGCTGCCACGTTAATGGCGTTAACAGTGGACTCATAAGACAGGGGAAGTGAACCGAGTAGAATAGATGCAAACTCATCATCGTCTATGGTCTTCCCCATGGATGAGAGTTGCTCTTGCATATCTGTAAGATGGGTGAGATGAGCACAAGCATCTTCATCATCACCAAGTTTGGTGCCTGAGAGTTTCTGCCCCAGGTTGACAGTGATCATCTTGGATCTCTTCTGGTAGATCGCCTTGACGGCGTCCCAAATATCTTTGGTATTGGTCTTCTTTTTGATTCGGTTGAAGACATGATCCAGCACAGATGCCATGATCAAATTCTTGGTGGCAGCTTCCTCTGCATCCCAGCAATCTTGCAGGGTGACAGTGCCAACTGTTGCCCGGGTTGTGGGTACGGTGTCACTAGTGAGGTGTTCAGACCACCTTTGGTTATCAAAAGCCCAGATCATGCAATCTCAGTAAGTGACCCAGTTGGATCCGTCATTGGCCAATTTGACAATAGTAACTTTGTAGTCCTCGCTCATAATGAAGACAGTAAGCGGAGTTTTGGGAAATAGAAGGTACGCACTGATATGTTCTTGGTATTATTGGATTTAATTTGCAGCATCAGGGCCCATAACCTTGTTGGAAGGTTCGGGCAATGAGGGTGGATCCGGCTAGAGCTGCTGGTTAGAAGGTGAATCCATGAGGCCGGTTCAGTTGGCAAATGAGAACACACAAAGTCAAAAGGGGGTTGAGAACGAGCTGAGGGGATTTTTGGCACAAGAGAGATTCAAGAACTGGATAGATTTATTCGATACAATAGAGTCATTTTTATACATTGTAGGCTACATTTTTGGCACAATAAAAGTAAAGTAAGGTAAAGTAAAATAAACACAAATACAAGTGGCAAAGAGGAGTGATGACGATACTAGAATGCAGACGGAACATAAACATACAGTAAAGGGGTTAGATGTCCCCTATGAGTCTTGAAACACGAATGGAGACGAGGCCACTGTGAGCATGCATGGCAGTGATACTTGAATTTCACCGTAGCGTTTGAGTCAGCCAGGTCGAGCGTGCCGAAATGCAACAACCTGGTGCCTCAGTCGTTGTGTTAACGTCAGGTGTACCAGACAGCCTGAACCCGCACCGCTAGAATACATGCACCAGGCGAGGGCTGTCGAGGCACAATCGAGAATATTGGTGACATACTGACAACCTTCAAGGTTCGATCTAGCACATACTCCAGCAAGTCATTATTCTCATTGAAGGTCATTTACTGCCCGAGATCATCTCGTCACCTATCTACTTGCTATTAACTGTCATGGCCGCATCAGTCGCTATATTTTATTTCGTATTTTTAATTATTTTATACGATTTTATACAACACCATACAGGCATCTTGGGCATAAGAGCCCAGTTATTTTCGCTAAGTCGTGTGGTCATGTGCACGACACGCGTCGAGTCATGTGCAGGAAGTCACATGAGCTCCAAGAGTCACGTTGTACGGACACGTCACAGGATCATGAGAAGATCTTTCTATTTACGTCCGATACGATATACGAACCGTATGATTGGTTAGAATAGTGTAAAATGTTGCAGAACATTCAGGTAAAGTACATTACATGCCAGAAAGTACCATTACTCAGCGACGCGTCACCCTCTGAGTCAGAGAGGATTACAGTGCATCAGTCAGCACAATAGCGACACGTCATCACCTAAGTCATAGACCTTACTCAGTAGTTAGTAAGCGCGGCACTTATGACTCCGCACGGACCAAGTACTACAGTATATAAGCCTGTATTAGATAGCACTACAAATCTAACTTGTCCTCTTTGGATTTCCCTCTCGACCTACCTCCACGTGATCCCTGCTTAGGTTCCCTGCAAAGGGAACATCTTGACTTTGCTCTATTCCGCGCCGCTTTGTAGGTTAGCACGTGATTTATCTCCGCATTACGCTGATAGTGTGAAACAGGCAGTTCACCACCTTTACCTTTCGACTTCAGCGTTATGAGTCGACCCCTCTGTCAACGTAGCCGGAAGTCATCCGCTACATTAACTTTTGGTATCATCTACTCTGTCCGCCTTAACCTAGCCTGTGGAGTACTGCACACACAACATCATACATAGGGTAGACCAAAAAAAAAAGCCCAACAGCCCCCGATGCACACTAGACGGCTACACCATTACGATGTGGTTCTTGCTGTTAAATTACGTCTAAGTCATGAATGACCCAATCACACAATATCTACAAACCAGGTGTATCAGACAATGAAACGTAGAGAGAAAGTCTTGCATTTCCCACCAAAGACCTTGCTAGTAGCTTGGCCCGTGCTGCCTTCTGACGACCCTGTTACCGACGCGGTTGGAGGTCTCTTCAGTTGCACATCCACGATACCTGGTATGGGCCGGGAGCCGGAGGAGAGGGAGACAGTTACGGTAGGGGATCGGACTACAGCTCCGCGACCCTCGCGGATGGAGATCCGATTATTTAGAGAGACTAGGAGCGTGTTGGAATACCTGCACCGATCGGCACCCGCCAACTGTCAGCCGTAGAGCACGAAAACTACAAATTAGGTCTCACAGCTTTCCAAGGATGGCAACTCTGTGAGGTGGCATTTCAGTTTCAGATACCGTGAAACACGATGGACATGGCAGGATAAGCAGTGACGTACGGGCAAGTGACCCAATTCTTGTCCTACGTCAAGGTAGCGCGATCAGTCACCGAATGTGCGGAATATATAATCACACACATCGAATATGGCAATCATCAGGAGCGATACGATCCCCACAGTTGCTGAATGCAAACCGTTGAATGAAGTAGTGCACCAGGCCATACAGTTAGCTTACTGGTCAATACATTGGTCTCGATTGTCAGGCGAATGATTCTCGATAGGGCGTGGTCGCTCCAGCAGCCATCTCCTTTGCGTCGTCGTGACAGCTTCAGCAATAACGAAGAGCAGAAAAATCAGTACGGACGCTCTATAAGCAAACTGCTGAAGGTTTACGTAGAAAAGCATTGAGCCGGTGATGAGGACATCAGACGCGGCATTTCCGCTCAGCCACGTCTGTAAGGGTCGTGGTTGTTAACGAAGCGAAAGAAGTAGGTAGCTGAGGGAAAGATTGCCCTACCACTCCGAGGGTCATCACCAAATGCTGGTTAAGACCCCATTGATTGTGAATATGCGCCTACAGATGCAAATTAAATCGGATATAGCATCAAGTTGCGACAGACGAGACTTACATAGATACCCCCATATAACGCGGGAACTACCCCAACAGTAGAACACTGAGATGTAGGAATATGACATATGGGCACGAAACTGATACGATCGACTCACAAGACAGATCATCGAGCATAGAAACAACGACCGTGACGACCTCCCGCTGAGTACCCAGATCCGATAAACGAAAAATAATTGGACGGTTAATGCAATTATGGACCCGATAATGGGCACGTCCAGGTTGGACAAGTAGGGAGCGAGGTGTTCCATATTGCCGAACCCGGAGACGAACCAATGGTAGAGGTCCGCTCCAGTCAGTGCTGTCTGCAATGTTTCCACTAGAAATACAGAGTACACTGCGCAGCTGTTATCAGGATGGAGATCACAACCTGTAAAGTGCCCAGGTAGTACATACCCAGTAACTTAAGGAATGTCCTGTCTCCTGGGAAGTTATAGCTATATACGTCTTCACCACCAGATTCGAATGAGCGCCGCGGACGGAATGACGGGAGACAAACCATAAGAGACTCACAGAGCTGAACTACGAGGACCCCATACAAGGTCCAGTTCCATAGGGCTCCCAGCATCTAAGGAGTGTGGAAGCATAAAGCATAAACATCACCGGTACTGGTAAGACGACCACCCGACTGCATACCATTGGAGCAGTACTGCAGAAAGAGGGGTCAGACTCGTGCTGTATGTTAGAACGGGCGCCAGACACAGCGATGCTTACAGCTCTTCAATGTTTGGAGGGATGGGGGGAGTCGACATGGTTTGAGATTGCCCAACTACTTCAGAACAAGCGGGTGGTGTATGGAGCCAAGAGGGACGGGGCGTGCAAGGGCCGATGCTTTCTTAGCCAATTTATCAGGGCTTGGGAGTGGAGGAGGCACTGCTCATCAGTAGTTCCAAGAGGTATCCAGAGTGCCAGCTGATTGTTTCCATGATACAGGGAAATGGTTCCCAGGTTTTGGATCCAGCTCCAAAATATGCAATGTGTCCCAAGACTCGGAAGTGGCATGGCTCCATATGATAGGGTACTACCCAAATTGCAAGCGGCCGCAGCCAACCAATCAGCGTATTGGCCTACAACGACCTCTTGTCTGGTCGCAAGGCACGTGCTGATGATAAGCGCTGTCAGGGTAGAACTCTGTCGTACGGGGAACAAACGAGGTGTTGATGTTCTCACGTACAGTACTCGTGCACCAGCCCAATTCGACCTACGTGGGAGTACGTGTTATCACGGACCTGGTCTGTGTAGTCACAGGGTGGATTACAGTCTCTAAACCTGAGACCTGAGGCCATGAGAGTCAATGCTTTGATATCGTGCAGTACACTGCATTAGGGAGGAGAGCAACGCCTTGTGGCACAAAGTAAGGCAGGACCTCGAACATCTTGTGACTCGCTTTGTTTAACCCTAGATGTGGCCGTGTCACGGCCCAAGACTGTTCAGATCAGAATGTCTCTCACGTCCTGCCACACCGCTGAGACAAAATCAGCTTCATTGATCTTGATTTGTCTGGTCCACTTGAGCACGACTCCATAGCTTGGTTCTAGCCCGCGATTAGCTTCTCCATGTCGAAAAAATCACTGACGAGTTTTTTAGCGGACTTGGCACCCTGGACCGACTCGGTCACCCTTGCATCAGACCCTCCAGAGCGTATATACGAGATTATGGAAGAACGGTGGTCACGGTCATGACCGTATAAGCAAGAGTCGAATATACCTTGATCTAGGGTCAAAGTCCATGTATGGGACCTTGGGTGAGCATACTGTAGACGCCAGTTAAGCTTACTTTTGGACATGTGGACACGCTCACACGGTCTGCACCCTGAAAAGCACCCGCGGTTGATTGATGATCCACAAAATGTTGATCATTAACATGAGAAGCCGGAACCGGAACGCAATTGCACATCACTTCCTATTATTGCAAAGATGGTCCCGACGGAACCTCTTGGAGAAGTTTGCAAGTCGAAGGGAAGCCGGCTAAGTCGAGCCGGTCAGGTGACCTAAGAGAGTCGTCGAAGCTCACTGGAGCCGAGAATTAATCTTTAAGTGTAAAATGTCGAAAAAAACTCGATTTGGACTTAAATATTTTTTATGGGTTTATGTGACGAAATATTAGGGCAAGATTTAAGGTTTGTAAATCACATGTCGGCCAAAATAGGTGCGTAGACGAGCACGTGATCTTACAAACTTTAATTCTTGCCCTAATATTTCATCACATAAACCCACAAAAAAATATTTAAGTCCAAATCAAGTTTTTTCCGACATTTTACACTTAAAGATCAATTCCCGGTTCCAGTGAAGGTAGAAGCAAGCGCAGGGTACAGGTGGCTGAGTGGATATGCCACCCATTGGGGCTACCTTGGTGGTCGCTGACCCTTGTGCAACTTGTGCAAGAGGGGTCCTGGGTTCAAACCCCATAATAACCATCTTTGGGGTTTTAGTGGGTATTGCCAGTGAGCAGTCCCCACACTACCTGGAGCGATCCGAGGAAGGTCAATGCAACCCTCTTTACCATGTAAAGTCTGGCAATGTCCGGTGTGGCGTTGATACCTGAGGAGACCAAAAGGTATGCGTAAATGCATGGAATTCTGCCCTGTGTATAGTCAGGCTATGTACACTGGTAGTGGGCCCTAGTGGTAAACTTCGGCTTTCCTGCTACCTAACCCTTAAAGCTTAGAGGGTAGAGTGCTTCCAAAAAAAAAAAATAGAAAGCGAGTGCAAGTGAAAATAAGCAAAGCGATTGAAGTCGCTTTTTGAGTAGATTGAGGGGCATGGGGATGTCTGAAAGGTGAACTGGATAGGTTTATTCGACACAATGAGACACTTTTTTATACAATTTAGCTAATTTTTAACAGGAATAAAAGTAAACTGAGCTCTTTGGACTTGAAATAGAATCGGAGGTCGGTAGCTGGACAAAGGAGTGTAAAGCGGTGGAAAGCAGTGTTCAGAAATGGAATGGAAAGGTGCGCAAGAACTTGAAACAGATTTGAGCAGATTTGCTCGCGCTTGTAATGGAATGGGGTTTGGAACTAAAGTAAAAGTAAACAGAAGTGATATTTGAAACGATATTATATTCCGCTGATAGTTTGCGTGTAGCCGCGAGCATGCGCGGCTAAACATTCGTGTCCGGACGCTGATGGGTGCCCCCTAAGTCGCGTCGTTCCGGTTCGGGTCGGCGGAGTCGAGTGTGCCGGAAATGCAACACCGAGTTCTGCTGAACCCTCTTGTAAAGTTGCGTTTGGATCGGGGAGCACGCACACACAACTGGACCGGGGGTTGAGGTGGTACTGCTGTAAATTCGCGGTGCGCATACCATTTGTGCAGCCTCATGAGGTGAGGGGTGTCGAGGCACAATTGAGAATATCGACGACATACTGTCAACCTTTGAGGTTTGACTTAGCATACTGCAACAAGTCATTGTTCTCATTTACTGCACGAGATTGTCCCATCTCTATTCTACTCGCCATCATCTTTGGTATAGTCTAGTCCGCCCGCCTTGACCTAGCCCGTAGAGTGCTAGTACACGCTACGCCATACATAGGGAGACCAAAAAAATCATGAAAATCATAACGCCCGACAGCTTCTGACGTACGGTAGACGGTGACACCATTACGATGCGGTTCCTACAATTAAATAATATTCTTGTCGTAAGTGACCCAATCACATAATATCTACAAGTCAGGTGTATCAGACGACAAACCGAAGAGAAAAGTCGTATTGCCCACCATATACCCTGCTAGTAGCTTGTCCCGTGTTGTCTTCCGACGACCCTGTTACCAACGATGCTGAAGGCATCTTCAATTCCACATCCGTGATACCTGGTGTGGGCCCGGAGCCGGGAGTGAGGGCGACAGTCATAGTAGGGGATCGAATTACAGCTCCGCGACCCTCCCGGATGGAGATCCGATTATTCAGAGAGACTAGGAGTGTGTTGGAATACCTGCGCCGGCACCCGCCAACTGTCAGATGCGGTGTGCGAAAACTACAAATCGATAGGTCTCACAGTTTTCCAAGGATGGACGTTCTGCGAGGGTGGTGTTTCAGTTTCAGATACGTGAAAACAGAGATGGATATTGTAGGATGAACAGAGACGTACGGGCAGGTGAACCAGATCTTGTCCTACGTTAAGGTAGCGCGATCAACCACCGAACGCGCGGAATATATAATCACCTACATTGAATATGGTAATCATTAGGAGCGATACGATCCCCACGGTTGCTGAAAGCAAACGACTGAATAAAGTAGTGCACCAGACTATACGATTAGCTTACTGGTCAATACGTTGGTCTCGATTGTCAGGCGAACGATTCTCGATAGGGCGTGGTTGCTGAAGCAGCCATCTCCTTTGCGTTGTCGTGACAGCTGCGGCAATGACGGAGAGCAGGGATATCAGTACGGACGCTCTATAAGCAAAGCGCTAAGGGTTTACATAGAAAAGCATCGAGCCAGCAATGAGGACGTCAGACGCGGCATTTCCGCTCAGCCACGTCTGTAAAGGTCGTGCTTGTTAGCGAAGGGAAGGAAGCAGGTACCCGCGGGGACGATTGCCTTACCATAGTGAGGATCTTAAGTAAATGCCGGTTACGACCCCATTTATTGTGGATGTGTGTCTACAGACGCGGGGTACATTGGATATAGCTTCAAGTTGCGACGGACGAGACTTACGTAGATACCCCCGTATAACGCGGGAACTACGGCAACAGTAGAGCACTGAAATGTAGAATATGACGTATGGGCACGAGACTGATACGACCGACTCACCAGGCAGATCATGAAGCATAGAAACAAGGACCGTGGCGACCTCCCGCTGAGTACCCAGATGCGATACACAAAAAATAACTGCACGGTTAATGCAACTATGGACCCGATAATGGGCACGTCGAGGTTGGACATGTAGGGAGAGGCGATGTGTTCCATATTGCCGAACCCGGAGACGAACCAATAGTAGAGGTCCGCTCCAGTCAGTGCTGTCTGCACCGTTTCCACCAAGAATACAGAGTACACTGCGCAGCTGTTATCAGGACGGAGGTCAAAGTCCGTAAAGCGCCTATGTAGTACATACCCAGTAGCTTAAGGAGTGTCCGATCTCCTAGGAAATTATAGCTGTATACGTCTTCACCGCCAGACTCGAATGAGTGCCGCGGACGGAATGACGGGAGACAGACCATAAGAAACTCACAGAGCTGAACTACGAGGACACCATACAAGGTCCAGTTCCACAGGGCCCCCAGCATCTAAAGAGTGTGGAAGCGTAAACACCACCGGCACTTATAACTTGACCACCCGACTGCATACCATTGGAGCAGTACTGCAGAAAGAGGGGTCAGACTCGTGCTGTAAGTTAGAACGGCGCCAGACACAGCGATGCTTACAACTCTTCAATGTTTGGAGGGATGGGGGGAGTCGACATGGTTTGGGAATGCCCAACTACTACAAAACAAGTGGATGGTATACGGAGTCAAGAACACTATTCAAGGGGCGGGGCGTGCAAGGGTCAATGCTTTCCCGACCAATATAACAGAACTTTGGAGTGGAGGAGGCGCTGCCCATCAGTCGTCCCTAGATGTACTCAGAGTATCAGCTGATTGACCCATTAATACAGGGAAATGGTCCCCAAGTTGTGGGTCCAGCTCCAAAATATACAATGTGTGCCAGGGCTCGAAGAAGCATGGCTCCGCGTGAAAGGGTACTACCTAGATTGCAAGTGGTCGTGGCCAACCAATCCGCGTACTAACTCACAATGATCCCTTGTCTGGTCGCAAGGCACTAACTTATGATAGGCGCTGTTAGAAGTCTGCCGTATGGAGAACAAACGAGGTGTTGATGTTCTCACGTACAGTAATCGTGCGCCGATCTGATTCGACCTACTTAGGAGAACGTGTTATCATGGATCTGGTCTGTGTAGTCACGGGGTGGATCGCAGACTCTAAACTTGAAGCTTAAGGCCTTAAGGTCTGAGGCCTCGAGGGCCAATGCTTGGATATCGTCCAGCACATTGCAGTAGAGAGGAGGAGTACAACATCTTGGGGCACAAGGTAAGGCAGGACCTCGGACGTCTTGTGACTTGCTTTGTTAAACCCTGTATGTACTGTACTGCCAAGTGGCCGTGTCACGGTCCAAGACTGTTCAGATCAGAATGTCTCTCACTCCCTGCCACTCCGCTGAGACGAACTCTGTTTCATTGAACTTAATTTGTCTGATTCACTAGAGTACTCCATAGCCAGCTCCTCCGAGTCCAAAAAATCACTGATAAGTTATTTTGGCCGACTTGGCGCCCTGAGCTAACTCGGTCATCCTCGCGTCAGACCCTTCAGAACGCATAATGAACTTATGGAAGAATGGTGGTCACTATGACCGTATAAGCAAGAGTCGAAAAAACCTTGTGCCAGTGTGAGCATCCTGTAGACGCCAGTCAAAGTTACGGACATGCAGACACGCTCACGCGGTCCGGACCCTGAAAAATCACTGATTGATGATCGATGATCCACGAAATATTGATCAAGAGTGCATGAGTAGCCGGAACTTCCGTCGGAAGGTAATTGCATATCGCTTCCTATTATTGCAAAGGTGGCGCCGACGGAACCGCCTCATTGTTCTGAGTTCTGCCAAATGCTCTTATACAGCCGCGTTTGGATCAGGGCGCGCGCATGCACAACTATATTACTTTGCGATCATGAATCCTTACTCAATCATAAGTGTGTCTCTCGTTTTCTCGTTTGTCTTGGCCATCCGAGCGAGATGGCTTGGGCGAAGGCCGGAATCGAACCTCGTGTTTATAGAGACAAACGCAACCAATCGACCTACTAGCGTACAGTGTCATACTGCAAGGTTCATTGGAAATTGGGGAACGAAACAGTATGAGCGTGAGCAGGCCAGTGAGTGTTTACACAAAGCTCTTCCGGCCCGTAGGTTCCGCTTGATTGTGAGAAAGGCGTTTGGGTCACCTCTCTG
Organism: Lactarius evosmus; assembly: GCA_951394315.1. Classification (NCBI taxonomy): domain Eukaryota; kingdom Fungi; phylum Basidiomycota; class Agaricomycetes; order Russulales; family Russulaceae; genus Lactarius; species Lactarius evosmus. The sequence continues at coordinate 664,718 of OX596129.1, read as the reverse complement.
ACTCACTAAGCTCCGAGCATCAGCCCTCACATCATCGATCTCGCGCAGATACTCACTCTCGAGACATTACTACTCAATCACTCCTCTCGTGAGTCTGCGAGGTTCTCAACTCTGACCGTTGGGACTTTCTAACAACAGCCGGCAGAAAAAAATAACCGCGATCGATTATTATGAACAAGACGCAGTTCTACCTCTCGCAGTGCGCCGATGCGGCATCGAAGAGCCCGATGTGCTTCACGCTCGGTGCCGTCCTCGTCAAAGGCGGCAAGGTCATATCGAGCGGCTACAACCACCACCGGCCGCACTACGACGGAGCCGAGGTGCGCACGCGCGGGCACCGCAAGCCCGTATCGATGCACGCGGAGATGCACGCGATCTTCAGCCTCACCGGCATGTCGCCGTCCTTCCGCAAGCAACAGGGCGCGCGCGCCGGCGCGTCCCCGCAGTTGCAAACACCGTGCCCCTCCCAACAGGCCCTGCCCCCACCGACGCCGGTTCCACCACCGCTGTATAAAGGCGAGGCGCCCCTCGCTGCACGCGAGGGGCACCCGCGCCGCCTTTCATGGGCCGTCCCCGTCTTCTGCTAAGCGCAGGCCGGCGGCGGGCCGGGCGGAGGAGGCCCGCGGTGGTGGGAGTGGGGGGAGGGACGCCGGAGGGAGCGGGAGTGGGGCCGGGGGCGAGAGCCAGGGCGGGAGGCAGCGCGCGCGGCTGTCCGAGAGCACGTGTCGTTCCCAGGGGGGCACGCCCGCGCCGCCTGGCGAGGCGGACAAGGCGTGGAGTGCGCGGCGGCGCGACCCGCGCATCAACGGCGCGGACATATACGTCGCGCGGGTGACAAAGGTGGGGATGGGGAGCGCCAGGCCGTGCTGGCGGTGCGTAGAGTGGTGCCGGTGGGCGGGCGTAAAGCGGATTTTCCACTGGAACGGAGAGGACGGGAAGTTTGACATGGTCAAGGTCAACACGGCAGAACGGGACCAATACGAAACGCATGCCGACATTCGCCTATACGCCGGGATGGTGAGATGTCTTGTGTTTGTGTCTTCCTTCGTATCGATCCTGACGCGATATACCCATTTAGGGCTGGTAGCACCGCTGGCTCTACTGATCTCGGCGATGGCAGCGCTGTTTCGCATCCGGTCATTACGTCCCGCTGTGTGAATGCTGGTATTACCCGACTGGGGGTACATAATAATGTGGGAGACTGATCTTAGGATAATCGATGTTCTTGGAAAGAACTTTCTCTAATGTGCTTACGTACTACCATACTGATCAATACCCATTTCATGTTATGAGCCCGGTTTACGCCTTGGAGGGCGGTTAGGCGCTGTGCGTTATTGTCTTCCCTAGCAAGTGACATTCTCGAGTGGGTCGGTGATGGGGTCCAATTGTTTCCTTCTCGCCACCAGCTCCGAATTATGCGAATGCGCCCATTTAAATAGGCAGTAAGTTGGGTATTGAAGGGGACACCATCTAGTCCTCTGCGTCGCCACATCTCGCAGCACGACACAAACTTGCTAGGAGAATTAGAGAAGCTGTCGATAATGTCATTTCGCTACAGTGTAGCGGGCCCCTCGACCACATGCGTGCGCGCACATATGTGCCACGAAGTCTCCCAACATCATTGCACCCCTACTAGTCCACGTGGCGGTCATCAAAACCGACTACGACGGTGGGAATACTGCCTTCTCCCTACTCTCTTGAAGCTGACGTTCGTCCAGACCCCACGCTAGCTGGCGACCTATAGGTCGCATTGTCAGGTAGACGCCATGTCTCCCAATGCAATGGACCACAATGTGGTGGCGGTCGGCGTTGAGGAGACTGCAGGGGGGCGTGCGTGGACTGATATTTGTCATTGTACCAATAATTTGTTCGAATCGATACGTGTTGATCTGATCCTCAGCGAAACTACCCATTTGGCTATGTGGTTAGGAATACTACAGTAACAAGATAGGCAAGTGCCGCCGCAGTTTTATTATCTGTGAGGCACGTCGTAAAACATACTTCTGGAAATACGAAGAAGCAGCTGAATTAATGCCGAGGTCAGTGATTCTATCTTCCCCCTCATTAGCAACTCGGTACTAGGGAACCAGAAGCCTGGAACCGAGTGAATAAACGGGGGTATATAGCTATAGTATGTGTGTAGTCAGGCGGTCGGTCGAGTTTTGAGATGATGATCAAGGTTTGAGCTGAGTCCATGTGGAGCGGAATTCGCCAAAGCTGTGTCCGAAGTTGAGTTTAGGGCAGGCGTCAATGACGAGATGGTGAGCTGTGGGCTTCCTTGTCCACGTTCATCACTGAGTACACAATAGTCTGCATACCTGAACTTGGGATTCCCCACCCTCGTCTTTCTCGCGGATATGAGACGATTGGCCAATCAGAATTGGTACACTCCAGACACTTACCGTGTTGCTAATTTACGCGAGAATCTTTTTTTATTGCTCACGGATGATTGCTGCACGCCGCACAAATGGCCAAAAGACCAATCCGGCCTCTCAGCAAATGAAATTCACGTGATGGCATGACATGGGGGGACTGAAGCGAAAAGACGCGACGGTGCTCGCTTTTTACGTCCGCACGCTGCTTGCACCTCGACTACCATGTCGGTCCCGCTCGACCAAGGTCTGCGTCAACGCATCCCGCAGCTGAAAGCAGAACAACCGCTAGCCACAAAAGTCCCCGCATCCTCTCAGCTAGACGACGACGTCCGTGCTCCCGCTAGGGACCAGATCGTCTGGGGGAAAACTCCGTCAGGACAGGGTGCGCGCGTACCCGGGCACGCCCCTCCGCTCACTCGCTGACACGTGTCTCTGCCTCCCTTTCAGTTTTCCGCGTCCCGACGACGCACGATGTCATCACCGCTCTCTTCCATCCGTCTTACCCAAAATCGCACATCGACGTCCTCAACCTCGGCCTGCTCGCGTTCCAGCTCATCCTCTTTTACACCCTGCCGCGTGCGCCCCGCAAGGTCTTCTTCTTTCTCTATTTCGCGTTCTGGCGCGCCGCGTACGATGCCGGGCTCGGATACGTGTTGACAAAGCAGAGCAAGAGGAGATGGATCGTCAGGACGGTGCACAGGCTAGGATGGCTGGATGAGAACCGTAGGCCGGAGTTCCGAGCCTGGATCCGCAGACAACTCGTGGGTAAGATGGGAAAAGACTATTCCTTCGATGTGCGCCGCTGTTCCGTATCTAGCCCGTTCGCCGCATCCACTCATCGCGCTATTGCAGGAACTTCCGCTCGAGTACAACACCTGGCTGCTCTTCCGCCAAGCCGTCGACATCATCTTGATCAAGTGAGTCTTTCCATTTTCGTCGTCGTCGTCTGCTTCAGATCTCTTACGACGCACTCGTTCATCAGCGATTTCTTATCGTTCTGTTTGTTCGCGTTTGCTTGCTTCCGCGTTCCTTCGGGGCTTTCCATGTTCATTCACGCTTTCCGGTGCGTCCTGACGATGTCGTAATCCGACATTACGACATTGAGACATCCCGTCATGCCACAGTTGGATCGGAGGCATCACCCTTATCGCGTTCAATCTCTGGGTCAAGTCCGAGGCGCACCATGTCGTTAAGGACTATGGCTGGTACTGGGGCGACTGCTTCTTCCAGCGTGGTGCACTTGTCTTCGACGGTGTGTTTGAGCTAGCACCTCATCCCATGTACTCCGTCGGTAAGCGCCCATAAAGCACATTAGTGATCACACGACCACTTAAAGGAGTGGCGCAGGTTATGCGTGGATCTACGGATTGTCCCTCATCGTCGGGAGCTACCCGGTCTTATTTGTAAGCCTTGCGGCGCACGCGGCCCAATTCGCTTTTCTTGTCTTCTTTGAGAATCCACGTGAGTTTCTATGTCCATTGAATTTCGTTTTCTTGAACCCTGATATCTCGGCCATTAGATATCGAGCGCTTCTATGGCCAGCGCAAGCCCCTCGCCCAGCGCGTGCCCATTCGGCGACCTTCTCTGCCTGCCAGTAGTTCAATGAGTGCGCTACCTCTGGTGCCTTCATCTCCTCAATCACAAGGGCAGACACCCGCACGCGCCCGCGCGTTCTCTGACCCACCCTCCACTCCGTCCGCCACAGAGGGTTCAACTGCATCTGAGAGCGAGGCGGAGACTGAGACTGAGCTTGAATTTCAGCACAGCCACACCAGGAATGGAACTGCGGCACTCAAGCCGCCGTCTGCGGCAACCCCGCCGTTGCAACTCGAGCGGCAGCGCAGTTCCTCCCCGCTATCACATCACGATCTGCGTAACAAGTACTTCCGCCGAGACACGATCTTCCTGTTCCATTTGGACGTATTCCGGTGCGCCGTTTTTCTGATTGTCCAATCTTGGCGTACGTCCACCGAAAACTGAAACTTTGAATGATCTCGGCAGGGCCCAGGATCTCATGCTGCTCCTTGCGATGGCGTACCCGTTTCTGACCGTGGTCTTCCCCACGCCTTGGCTCACGAGCGCGGGACTCCACTTCTCGCACGCTCTCGCATGGATGCTCTTCCACACTCTCGGCCTTGGCCTCGTGCTGCAGGCGCAGAGTTCGCGCAAGTTCCTCGTGCGGCATTTCTTGAAGCACTACCACTACCCGGCGCGCGATGGGAGTCGCGGTGCGGTGAGGGAGGCTTTCGCCAGTTGGAAGGCCGTATACAATCTGAGCATGTGCATGAGCTACGGTACGTGTATTCTAACGAATCGCCTTTCGATTGGAAAGGAGTCCGTGAGCTGATGAGGAGGCAGTGTCTTGCTTTGGGCTCGTTTGGAAGACGTATGAGCAGCCGCCTGCGTGGATCACAGGTAATGAGCTGCTGCGGCACATACTTGGCGCGGTAAGCCTATTGCCTCTGCACTTGGTGTGCGCGTGTGATGCTCACGGACCTTAGGTATTGATTGCATTTCACATGTGGGTGACAAGCGAGTCGTACGAGGTCCTCGGCGTCTTTGGTTAGTGGCCCGTATTCGCGCCTAACACCCACGAAAACGATACGTCTGACACGACGACTCGCAGGCTGGTTTTACGGTGACTTTTTCATGGACGACTACCCCCCCTCACTCGATTATTCTGGCATATACCGGTATTATTCTACCCTCCTTGCCGTTTTTGGCGCATGACTTTACACCATTCTTAAGGTATCTGAATAACCCCGAGATCGTCGCCGGAGCTTCGTTCTTCGGGATGGCGCTTATCAGCGGGAACAAACTCGTGTATATCCTCGCCGCCGTACGGCACGTCTCTTACTGGTGGTTCTTGCATTACGTCGAGCAGTGCGTTCCCTTGCCTGCTTTTGTTATTTTGAGGCCGACGTGAGAGTCGCGTTGCGTATAGCCCTCACATGCGGAAGTTGTACGGCGACAATTTGCGGAAGGATGCTGGCTTCACTAAGGTCGTCAAAAAGGTTGCGAGCCACAACGCGCGGCTGCTCGAGAGCCGTGCGGGGCGGCACGCGCCGGAGATCCGGCGCGTTGTGCGGGAGGTGCGCGGCACGTTCGAGAAGGTATACGAGGATACCGCAGAGGTGGTAGAGGAGTTCTTGGCCAAGTGTATGTTCCCTGTCCCACCCTCTCTGCTCTGGTACTGACGCATACTGGTGCACCTGCAGCCCGCCCAAAATTGTCTGAGGTGGTACAGGATACCAAGTTCCTCCTACAGCAATCACGCGAGAAGCTGGTCATCACGTGCGTCTCTTTCCTTCCTCGACTCGAGCAAGCCGGGCCGTGTCGCTGATGGGAAACGGGTGTGGTGTGGTCGTGCAGACGGCTGGCGAACGACCTATCTGCGTACGCCACGGACCGGTACAAAGTGCACGCCGTATCGGGCCGCTCGGACGGCGCGCTACGGTTCCACCTCGGCGAGCAGATCACCGTAGCTTGGCAAGTGCCGCGGCACCATTCGCGACGAGACTGGATCGGGCTGTACCGCGTCGGCGCCAACCCATCGTCGCTCGTGACCCGGACGTCATCGCTGGGGATGTGGATGCCGGTGCACGACGAAGAGTGGGACGGCGATTTCCCGATCGGCGAGGACAGCCACTCGAGCAGTCCGACTGGGAGCGAGGGCACGGACGACGAGGCGAGCGGCACCGTCGTGTTTCAGGGCGATGGGCTCCCGTGGACGGTCGGGCGCTACGAGGTGCGGTATCACCACGACGGGATGTACAATGTGCTCGCGCTAGACGGGCCCATCGAGATATACGGTGTGTCTATCTCTTCCTTATGTCTTCGCCTCAACTCACCGATCACCTTTCTTTTCTAGTGGACCGCCCTGAAAATGTCGACTTCGATTCGGTGCGCGCGGCACTCGCTCACGTCGTCCCACTATGTCTCGACGGTGACCCATCCCTGGTTCCGAGCTCCACCACCGCCACTGCTGGTACGAGCGAGGATGGCGGTGACCCCGACGACTTCCGGTTCTGGTCTGAGCGGCAGGCATGGCGGATCGCGCGCTCGGTGCGAGAGATGTTTGGGGTCGAGTACGCGCCTGACGTCGTGATGGCGGACGCGAACCTAAGCGCACTCGCTCAGCGGATTATTGCATCTCGACAGATTATCATGGAATGATAGATATAGATAGGGTTTGTGTTTTAGAGGGGTCTATGATGTTCGCCTAGCTTGTGTTTGGTATTTGTCACACGGGGAATATAGAGTGGGGAGAACGCGATGACCGACTGTCTATGTGCACCGGATGAGCCCCGCATGTCATTATGAAGCGAGGCCAACATCCGTTAAGTATATAGATGGGGGTTGAGACAAGGTAGTTGCCTGGACCGCAATCCAGAAATGCGTCGCACTACCCAGAGAAAAAGATATCGTGAAAGAGTACCGAAGCAAAGCAAAAAAAAAAAACAGAAAACCGACGCACGAGCCTTCGTAAATAGTGTTGAAGTTCACCAGCACCACGCCACTCGCAATCATCAGCGGTCGTCTCTGTCGCTGCAGCGGCATCGAGTTTCTCCACAACACTCACTGGTACATCATTTCATAACCCTCACCCGCTTCACTCCTTTTTTTAAAGGTATTCGCTTGGTAGGCCTAGAACCAGGTGGGGGTACTGAGGGGTCCCCGAATGAAGAATCCTTAGGACCAGACATGGGTGCTGGGGCATCCGCAAAGGGAGGCGACTCGGGATGAGGCGAGGGCGTCGGTGGATCTGCAATGGCAGACTTCTCGGGATAAGGTGAGGGTGCCGGGGCGTCTGCAGGGACAGGGGAAGGAACGGGAACGGGAACAGAATCCGTGTCCTTGTTGCTGCGCGTTTGCGTGGATTCAGCCTTGCTTGATGCGGAAGTGGAAACGGCGAACCCGGGGGCGGAAACGGCGAACACGGAGGTGGAAACAGTGAACCCGGGAGTGGAACCAAAGAACCCGGAAGTGGGAACAGTGAATCCGGGAGTGGGGCCAAAGAATCCGGAAGTGGGAACAGTGAACCCAGGAGTAGAATCAACGAACCCAGGAGCAGAATCAGCAAACTTGTCGCCCAGGGGGGTTGTCGCCGCTAGCGTCTTTGCATCCTCCGCTTCCACATTTGGATCGGCCACCGCTGAGGCCATCGTTGAATGCGATTCTTGCCCGGTACTTCTGCCTTTTGCCCTATTCCAATAGACGTCGTCGTCTACAGGGTGATTAAGTTTTCCGGCCTGCATCTCTTCAATGTGGCGTGGTATAGTAGCTGTGTCGACTCGGAGCGTACCACCGCGGATCTCCTCCCGCACAGTCGCCACCAGTATCACATCTTCTATGCTCATCTGCCGTGCTTCGTCTAGCCCAAGTGGAAATTTCCTCTCGCATAGCGCAGTCAACGCAGGGAGTACCCAGTGGTCGACCGAATACTTGCGCGCGAGCATGAGTTGATCGTGTGGTGTTGGAGGTTCGATAGACTTCAAGGCAAGTTTTCGGAGAGAGGCAAAGCCCCAGCGAGTAGAGAGGTGGAGCACTGATTTCCATTGCTCATATGTCAGCTTGTGGGCTTCGAAATTCCTGTAAACATCTAAGTCCAGATAACGGATGGGGATTGAACAAAGCTCACGCAGGATATAAGACAGAGAGCAGGGCATCGAACTCCTTGCGTTCGACGTCGTCAATTGATATAATAGTGGGCAGTGCTTCGTGGTCACGTATGCCAAGCTGGGCAAGTCGTGTAGAGAAGTAGACGGAATCACGAGAAAAGAAATATCGGTGTACGCAGTACAGCGTACCACAAACCTGCGGGTTGATCAGCATGTCGGGTACACAAAGCAGAGAAGGTACCACGCACTAGAAATGTGACGTTTCCGTCGTTGAAAAAATACGTATCATGTCGGATGAACGAATCATCAGATTTTTCATGCTGGCAGACTGGAAGACAAGAGAAGTATCATTCACACTCACCATGACCTTCCCGTTCACAGTCATCCAGGAATATGACAAACAGGTCAGCTCATAGAATGACAACACTGGTGGCCAGGACTATGGAAGGATGTAATGGACTATGTGAAGGGGTGCACGGAGTGCCAGAGGATGAAGGTCAACAACTGGCCTACCCATGCGACACTCCAACCTATATACCCAAAAATTGACGCCCTTCCATTTGAGACCATAGCCATGGACTTCATTACCAAACTTCCCTTATCGCAGGGATATGATTCGATACTGACTGTTACCAACCACGATTGCAGTAAAGCAGTGATCTTCATACCCTGTGTCAAAGAAATCACATCAGAAGAAACTGCTGAACTCTATGCCAGGTATGTGTTCCCCCGCTTTGGACTACCATCTACTATCATTAGCGACAGAGACCCCTGGTTTGCCAGCAAGTTCACACAAGGACTATGCAAAACCCTGGGGATCACACAAAACATCTCCACCTCCTATCACCCGTGGACCAACAGACAATCCAAAAGGACCAATCAGTGGCTGGAACAGTATCTATGCTTCTGGGCCAATGAGCAACAGGATAATTGGTTCCATTATCTGCCACTGGCAGAATTCGTGCATAACAACTGGCCCCATGAAGCCACCAAGATCATGCCATTTGAGCTCCTCATGGGATACCACCTGCAAGCCAATTGGACTGATAAGCCATCCCTTATTCCTCACATAGAATCCCATGCTAATCAGTTAAAAGCCACGCAACAGAATGTTGAAGCGTGATCTGAGTTAAGAGTCACATGCTTCGTGGGAGATGCTTGAGTCATCTCATGGACATATACGGTATCTGGCCCCTTATGGGCAATAGCTTGATATGGACTTATTCCGGACTTCATACGGACCGGATCACCTTTTGTTTATCTTTATTATTCTTCCTTCTATTGTTTAGATACCGTTCGGTGACTCACTTGAAAGTGGCACCATTTTATATTTGTCCAATCATATCCCTTCTTGGACCCATTGTCGTGTCACACGTGTCCCAAACACAATGTGCGCACAGACCATCCCTTCTTGTTTATAAGGGTGGTTGTTTACGCCTTCACACTTCAGAGTTCCTTCAACCTCTGAAGTGTAAGTGCGCCCTCCTCTTTCTCCACACCTTATAGCTGACACTTCTGTAGTACTTGCTTGTCTTTAGGTGTGTAGCCGTAGTGCTATTAGAGTTCCTTCAACCTCTGAAGTTACTTGCTTGTCTTTAGCCTTTCACGCTAACCTTTACCTGCTAAGTCAGTGCTGCGTTCAACACAGAAGGCACGGGACCTTATTGTAAAAGTGCAGCAGTCATGGGTTCACACCAAGACAGCGCCCAGGTATCAAGTCAGAGATCAGGTGTGGCTAGAGGGATGTCACCTGCGTACCCATCAACCAACCACAAAATTAGCTGCAAGATGCCACAGCCCCTTTAGAGTCATCAAGGTGATGTCACCAGTGAATTACCAACTAGAACTTCCCACACAATGGCAGATACATCCCATGTTCCACATGGACCTTCTCACGCCTTACCACGAGACACCCACGCATGGGCCAAATTATGCACGCCCACCACCAGATTTGGTTGCAGGAGAAGAGGAGTATGAAGTCTTGAAGATTCTAGACCACCAGCTCCACAGCAGAGGACGTAAAATGCAGTACCTCGTGGCATGGAAGGGGTACCCCAACTCGGAGAACCAGTGGGTCAACAAGGAAGATGTCTTCGCCAACAAAGCCGTAGCAGAGTACGAACAGAGATGACAAGCACATAAAAGGCTGAGGTGTCATGATGAGTCCTCCCATTCCACTTTGCACCTCTCCTCTACCCACACACAATCCACTCCTACTTTCATGACCTTCACACCTGATGCCGCCCTCTCACAAGCAACAAACTACTATCGTGGCACACCCAAAAGGGTTTTTGCTGTCGAGCTGGAGGAAGAGCGTGCATGTAGCTGGGGAGAAGATACCCAGCAAGGCATCATGGCTGCAGAAGACTGAGGGGGATGGGAGACCCCCATCACCTGAGCTGAGTTCGAAGCCATTGTTGAGTGATTCCCCACTCAAGCCACTGCAGCCAATGCTGCCCATCTGTCCGACGATGATGGAGTCCCCATGTGGGACATCCTCGATGCAGATGGGCTTCCCACCTCTCTGATCCCTTTCACTACTGTCGTGATCCGGCTCACCACGGACTTACTTTTCTTTTTACCTTATCGCTTTCCTTACCCTCAGACTATCTCGGAGTACTAACCTGTCGACTCATTACCATGTACGCTCTCTTACTCCGATTCCCCTTCTTCCCTTTTCCCCTTTTGCGCTTCCTATTGTTCCCTGTTCTACCCTCTTCCCCATTCGCGTTGCCTTTTGTTCTCTATTATAGTATCCCCTTCATGGGATGGACTTGGAGTAGCTACCTATATAAGCTCGACCACTTGTATGCTTATTCCCTAGTCTTGTCTTCGTTTATCATACTAGCGAATACCAGACTTGTTTACTCTTCAACTGTGTGCCCCCTTCTTGTTGTCTCACCACCACTGTCGGTCTTCCCTTAGTTGGGAACCATCTCGAAGCTTTGCGCTTGTGCTACAACAACGCGCACACACAGACCCTAAGTCGTTTGACTTAGTCCCTCGTACCTCGGCCATCTGACCGAAGCCCCTTGTACCTTGTCACTAAGTCCATCGACTTACCCTTCGAACCCTTGCTCCTTGGTCGTCCCTTATAGACCTCCGTCTCTTAGAACTCCCTTGGCCTTGGTTACTATTTACCAAGCACCTCGTCCTCGTACTCTGTCCTTGTCCCCCTCGTACCCTTGGTGCACATCGCACAGCAAGGCCCCGCTAGGCCTTAACAACTACCCATGAAATCCGACTTTTCGGGGAAGCCCTGGACTGAGGAGCCAAGGTTCGTGCAGCTCGCAATGGTGATAGACAGGCCAAGTCCCCATCTCTCCCAATACCTCCACAACTTGGGGCCAACGAGGCCATGGCAGGAAGTGGTAGCCGACTGGAGTGTTACGATTGACCCTTCGGACTTACCAGTGTAATAGCGATGTCGTGATTTGGAGTCTCGGACTCTTACTTACCAGTTGTGGCTATGGTAGTAAGTAGTAATTAGTCACGGACTTACAGTATCAGTCAGCAGCTCAGCAATCGCATGTGATTGCTGAGTGATTCCTAGGATCGGTGTAGTAGGGTTCGAGCTACTTACGCCATAGGATAGCTCCATTCAAGAGGTGCTTTAAAGCCCTCGAGTAGCTGTATAAGTAGTAGTCGACAAAGACCAAGACGCGCCATCTTGGTCTTCTTCAATTGCCATTGATCTTCCACATCGAATGCTCTACTCTCTCCTCATCTCCCTTCTCGTCGTGTGCAGTTGTCACCTTGTCTGGCATATACACCGGCAGGTTGAAGTTTACTTGGGCCAATGTGACTTAGAAGATCCGTTGCTAGCCCCGTCGTCGTATTGAGGAAGTCACCTCTACGTTTGACTTGCGTCACGTTTACTGTTCTCTCGCCTAGAAATCCATTCAAGTCGAACGAGCGCTACGGCAAGGCATAACATTAAGACCAAGATCCCTCCATTGTGGCGAGAGTAACAACCCAGGAACAGTGGGAAATTGACGGATTTCATCCGTACAACCTATTATGACGAGGCAGTCGTAACGTTCCAATCCGATATTTGAAGAATGCCTACTGGAGCAACACTAACGGAGTAGAAGGATACGTCATCGAGACGCGAAGGGGAGAACACCCAGTTGAGTTCAGTTTCGACCGTCTGTGTTGGTGCGCGGTCGACTACATCCTAGACCGGTGGCAGGTTATCGCCCCATTACGACCCCATCTCCGCTGTGATATATACAACGACGAGGTAATCCCACGATCAGACTGGGGACCCATTGACGGAGAAGAGAATACAAGCCACTCCGAGAACACTCACGAAGTATCAGAAGACATTTCTGACAACGAACCACCTCAATCCCCTTCACCGCTAAATCAAGCGGAGGTCAGCCTTATTGAACAGGCTGAGTCTATTGCCATCCTACCACCTATGGCCACTATCACTGAAGAACCCCTAAGCCAAGTACAGATGCCCATGAACCCCGTCACTGGGGAACCCCTAATGGCCGACGATGCAGCCATTATGAGGGCTATAGGACCAGACCATCCAGACCCACCAGGAGATGGGCGACCTGGAGGAGGAAGCCCAGGAGGAGGAGGACCGCCCGGAGGAGGACCGCCTGGGGGAGGACTGCCAGGTGGAGGACCACCATTCGGGGGAGTACCACCAGTCGGATCCCCTCATGGATGAGGTCACTCTGATAAATTCGCAGGGAATGCACCCGAAGTATTCAAAGGAGACCGACACAAATCAGAGAAATTCCTCATGCAGTGGGAGCTGTATTGGGGGATCAACAACAACAACCCTATCATGGCTAACGCTTACAGGCGCTCCATGCTCTTCCTCACCTACATCCAAGGAAAGGACGTCAATGAGTGGATCACCCACACAAGCCAGTGGCTTAATAGACAAGTCACCGGAGGGATAAATGACTCTGACTCATGCTTGTGGCATGAGGTCATCAGCGCCTTTACAAGACGTTTCTCCAACACCCTTGAACGGGAGCAGGCCCAAGCGGCACTAAAGAAAGGAATACGGATGACCACAGGAGATATTGACATGTACGTGACCAACTTCGAGACCCTGGCACGACAAGCTGGCTATCGCCTAGATTCCCTGTTGACACTCGACATCTTCACAAACGGACTACCACATGACCTTTATGAAAAGGTCTTCACCATGGACGACCCACAAACATTCGACGACTGGAAGACTGCGGTTATGAAAAGACAGCAGCAATACATCCACATGAGGGCTCGCCTCGAACAACATCGAGGATCAACGGGAGGGTCAGCCCCGAACCGCGGTAATCAACCACGATGGGGAGGCGGAGGAGGTCCAGGATGGAACCTCCCAAGGGACCCCAATGCCATGGACACCTCAGCAGACCGCATCCGAGGACGCCTCGCTGACGCAGAAGAAATACTCGAGCAGTACCGCACCAAACAACAGCCGCGCGGAGGATTTATGGAACGCCGGGGAGGACGAAGGGACTTTTCCCAAGTTACGTGTTACACTTGCGGAAAGAAAGGTCATATTAGCAGGCAATGCCCATAGCACACCTACAATCGACGCACCGAAGCAGACTGATACGAGCCGGAAGAACAACCCATTCAGGCTTCTCGGGCTCAAACCCCGCGCGAGCGAGCCACAAATTGGATGACAGGAGTGGCGGTGGAACCTGACGAAGTAAAGGATATGATCTTAAAAGATCTCTGGAAACAAGAGGGTTTTCAGGACGCCTGAACCCATCAGCCTGGGTGAGGGCAGTCAATTGTAATTTGGTTATCATCACGCGCTATTGTTCTATGAAAATTCCAGTTTCGATTCGCACGAATTACGCTATGGCCGACATAAGAGCATTGGTGGACTCAGGAGCCACTGACAACTTCATACGTCCCGCATTTGCAAAACGCATGCGCCTGGGCATACAAGCCCTTGAACGACCAAAAAAGATATGAAATATTGACAACATGGAGAATAAAGCGGGACTCATCACCCACTTCATAGATCTAGACGTCCAAACAAGGGGCATACACCGAACCCTTCAATTCCTCCTTAACAATATTGGGAATGAAGACATCGTGCTGGGGTACCCCTGGCTCGCCACCTACGAACCTCAAATGTCGTGGAGGTTCGCCACTATCAAAGAAGACGCACTCCCCATCATCCTATGATCTATCAAACCACCGCAAGAACTCCCCATTATACGAATGGCACTTACCACTGAAGAAAAAGAAGCAGCCGTCCAGCAACTTGAAGAAGAAGGACCAGCTGCGCTGTGCACCACGTCCACCGAATTAGCTATCAAGGCGCAACAATACACCACGAAAGCAGTCTTACCATCCGAGTACGCATCATTCACAAAACTCTTTAACGAAGAAGCCTCTCATCGATTCCCTCCTGCATGAGCCTGGGATCATGCGATCGATTTCAAACCCACGGCACCAGACACCCTTGATTGTAAAATCTACCCACTTATGCAAGACGAGGACAAGGCGTTACAAGCATTCCTCACTGAGCAGCTGCAAAAAGGGTACATCCGTCCCTCTAAATCGCAGTACACCTCCCCCTTCTTCTTCGTCAAAAAGAAGGACGGAAAACTACGCCCTGTATAGGACTACCGATGTATCAACAATTTTACGATTCACAACCAATACCCCCTTCCACTCATCACCGACCTCATCACGGAACTGAGCAACGCCTACATCTATACCAAGCTCGACATACGATGGGGCTACAACAACGTTCGGATCAAGGAGGGGGACGAAGGAAAGGCGGCTTTCAAGACAAAGTACGGCCTCTTTGAACCTATGGTAATGTTCTTCGGCCTCACCAACTCGCCCACCACCTTTCAAACTATGATGAATCACATCTGTCGGGACGTTATCACGAAGCACGAGTGGCTGGGCACCACAATACGTGTTTATATGGACGATATTGGTATCGCCACTCACATTGGCCATAGTCTTGCCGACCATATCGCCGCCGTCATGGATATCCTTGCACTCTCCACTGAACACGACCTCTACTACAAACTCGAGAAGTGCCTTTTCCATGCACCTCATATGGATTACCTGGGGGTCATCCTTGAAAAGGGGGTGACACGCATGGACCCAGTCAAAATCGCGGGCATCAAGGACTGGCCGACGCCCACCAAAGTCAAGGATGTCCGCTCCTTCCTTGGCTTCTGTAATTTTTACCGAACTTTCATCCACAATTTTGCCTCTCACGCCAAACCCCTCAATCACCTAACGAAGAAAGAAACCGAGTGGCAATGGGGAACAGACGAAGACAAGGCGTTTCAAATGCTCAAAACCCTCGTAACCTCGGAACCAGTACTGGCACACCCCGAGCTGAGTAAACCCTTTGAACTGGAAGTTGATGCCTCAGGATTCACAACAGGAGCCGTACTCCTGCAACAAAAGGCGGACAATAAGAGACATCCCATTGGCTATTATTCATCTACACTCAACACCGCCGAACGAAACTACGACATATATAACCTAGAACTACTCGCCATCGTCAAAGCCTTCCGACACTGGAGACCCCTACTCGCAGGGTCCCCTCACCATACCAAGGTCTTTTCAGACCACCTGAATCTGCAATATTGGCGATCACCACAGAAAATCAGCCGACGAGTAGCAAGGGAAGTACTAGAACTTTCCGAATATGACTTCGAGATTCACCACATCAAGGGAAAGGCAAATGGAAGAGCCGATGCCCTCTCACAACGACCGGACTACAACCAGGGGGAGTCGGACAACGAAGGCATCATAGTCCTACCCGACAAAGTCTTCGCACGAGCTTCAATGACATTGCAAATCACTAATGCGGAACGAAGAGACCGTCAGGATGAAGCCACGCTCCGACCATGGGTAGACGGACATAATTTTAAAAAGATGTTGGGAACCTGGTACAAGGACGGACGGCAACAGGTCGTCACCGGCGGGTTGGACGATAAGAGAAGTATCATCCGCACCTTTCATGACTCTCCCGTTCACGGACACCCAGGAATACGACAAACAAGCCATTTGTTGGAACGACAGTACTGGTGGCCGGGACTGCGGAGGGATGTCATGGACTACATCAAGGGATGTGCGGAATGCCAACGGATTAAAGTCAACAACCGACCTACACGGGCTCCCCTCCAACCTATATACCCCAAAATTGATGCCCTTCCATTCGAGACCATAGCAATGGACTTCATTACCAAACTTCCATTATCATAGGGATATGATTTGATACTGACTATCACCGACCACGATTGCAGCAAAGCCACAATATTCATACCTTGCGTGGAGGAAATCACATCCGAAGAAACCGCCAGATTATATGCCAGATACGTATTCCTGCGTTTCGGACTACCCACTACTATCATCAGCGACAGAGACCCTTGGTTTGCAAGCAAATTCACAAGAGAGTTGTGCAAGACTCTAGGGATTACCCAGAATATTTCAACAGCCTATCACCCACGAACGGACGGACAGTCCGAACGAACCAATCAATGGCTGGAACAGTATCTACGCTTCTGGGCTAACGAACAACAAGACAACTGGTACCATTATCTGCCAATGGCAGAATTCGCGCACAATAACTGGCCCCATGAGGCCACGAAGATGACACCTTTCGAACTCCTTATGGGATACCACCCGTGGGCTGATTGGACCGATAAGCCCTCCTCCATTCCACATGTAACAACCTGCGCTAATCAATTAAAAGAAGCACGACAACGGACACGGGACCTTATCGCGAAAGCGCAGCAATCATGGGTTCGCGCCAAGACAGCGCCCAGATATCAAGTAGGGGATCAGGTGTGGCTGGAGGGACATCATCTCCGGACCCATCAGCCAACAGCAAAATTAGCTGCAAGACGCCACGGACCATTCCGCGTCATAAAGGTGATGTCACCCGTAAACTATCAGCTGGAACTTCCCACGCAGTGGCAGATACACCCCGTATTCCACACCGACCTTCTCACGCCTTATCGCAAGACACCCACGCACGGACCCAATTACACACGACCCCCACCGGACCTGATCGATAGGGAAGAGGAATACGAGGTCTCAAAGATTCTGGACCACCGGCTCCATGGCAGAAGACGAAAGCTGCAGTACCTCGTGGCCTGGAAGGGATACCCTGACTCCGACAATCAATGGGTTGATAAGGAAGATGTATTTGCCGAAGAAGCCGTGGCGGAGTATGAACAGGGACGACGGAAGGATAAAAGGCCCATCCAACGCGGCGAGTCCTCCCATCTCCCTTCCTCTCAACTACTATCTACCCACACCTGCCAACCGCTTTACATGCCATTCACACCCGATGCCTCCCTCTCGCAGCTCAACCAATATTACCACGGCACCCCCGAGAGGATTTTTGCCGTTGAGCTGGAAGAAGAGCGCGCACACAGCGCCAGAGAAGATACCAACCAAGCTGTCGTGGCTGAAGAAGACCGAGGGGGACGTGACACCCCCATCACCCGAGCTGAGTTCACAGCCGTCCTTGAATGATTCCCCGCTCAAGCCACCCCAGCCAACGCCGCCCGTCTGTCAGACGATGACGGAGGCCCCCTCTGGGACATCCTCGACGCCGACGGCCTTCCCACCTCTCCGGTCCCTTTCACTACCTGCGAGATCCAACTTCTCGGGGACGCACTGGACCGAGGAGCCGAGATTCGCGCAGCTCGCGACGGTGATGGATGGGCCGAGTCCCCACCTCTCCCAATACCTCCGAGGGTTGGGGCCGACCAGGCCGTGGCAGGAGGTAGTGGCCAACTGGAGGGATCAACAGCTGCTGGAAGCGAAGACCAGGAGGCAGGAAATGATGGCGAGGAGGGAGAAGTTGAGAGCGATGACAAGTTCGAGTGGTATTCAGATGCGCACGACCACATTTCCTACGGACGAGATGCTGACGCCCCATCCAACACCACACGCCACGCCCTCACCACCGCCGGCGACCCTGTCTACCGAGGGGACATTCGTCCCCAGCTCGACGATAGGGCCGTCTCCACCGTCCGTGCCACTCACTGCCCACATGGGTTCAGGGTCAATCGAGGACCCGATTACGTTCACTTCCCCATCACCACCTCCAACGGCGTGACGCGCCCTGCTAAATACGTCCAGGTCATCTTTGGACCTAACCCCATTGTCCTTGGTCTCATCGATGAGTCCGACCGCGTCTTCCTGAAGCCGTTGTATGCGCGCCCCTATCGCTTTGGGCCCCACGAGGAGCGACCCTCCTACTCGCGCGAGGATCTTATGATCCTCGACGGCGGATATGATGAGGTCTTGCGAGTCAACCGCGCCCTTCGCGAATGCAAGAACGTTTCGCTCGTGGCGGAGGTCCAACGTTACCGCGCGGTTCGATCCGCAATCACTAGGATTGAGCAGCGTATGGGGGAGTTGGAGCAGGAGTGGGGACGGCTCAGCACCGAGGAACTGGGGGTAATACATCGTATGGAGAACACTAACTTGATGGACAAGGTGGAGAAGCGCATGGGAGGATGGATCGGACTAGGCCAAGGTACGAGGAATTGGCCGCGGTCGACTTAGTTGCAACGTGGGCGTTGCCCCTTGAAAAGGGGGTGATGTTACGATCGACCCTTCGGACTTACCAGTGTAATAGCGATGTCGTGATTTGGAGTCTCGGACTCTTACTTACCAGTTGTGGCTATGGTAGTAAGTAGTAATTAGTCACGGACTTACAGTATCAGTCAGCAGCTCAGCAATCGCATGTGATTGCTGAGTGATTCCTAGGATCGGTGTAGTAGGGTTCGAGCTACTTACGCCATAGGATAGCTCCATTCAAGAGGTGCTTTAAAGCCCTCGAGTAGCTGTATAAGTAGTAGTCGACAAAGACCAAGACGCGCCATCTTGGTCTTCTTCAATTGCCATTGATCTTCCACATCGAATGCTCTACTCTCTCCTCATCTCCCTTCTCGTCGTGTGCAGTTGTCACCTTGTCTGGCATATACACCGGCAGGTTGAAGTTTACTTGGGCCAATGTGACTTAGAAGATCCGTTGCTAGCCCCGTCGTCGTATTGAGGAAGTCACCTCTACGTTTGACTTGCGTCACGTTTACTGTTCTCTCGCCTAGAAATCCGTTCAAGTCAAACAAGCGCTACAGCAAGGCGTAACATGGAGGGACCAACAGCTGTTGGAAGCAAAGACGAGGAGATAGGAGATGATGTAGAGGTGTGAGAGGCTGAGGACAATAGCCTCTTCGAGTGGTACTCAGATGCACATGACTACATTTCCTATGGATGAGATGCTGACACCCCATCCAACACCACTCGTCACACCCTCACCACCTCCGGAGAACCCATGTATCGTGGGGACATCCGCCCCCAACTCAATGACCATGCTGTCTCCACTGTCCGCAGTTCCCATTGCCCATACAGGTTCAGGGTCAATCGAGGACCTGATTATGTTCACTTCCCCATCACCACCTCTGATGGTGTGACGCGCCCTGCCAAATACGTCCAGGTTGTCTTCGGCCCCAACCCCATCGTCTTGGGGCTTATCAACAAGTCGGACTGGGTTTTCCCCAAACCCTTGTACGCTCAGCCCCATCGCTTCACGCAGAACAAGGAGTGCCCCTCCTACTTGCGCGAGGATCTTATGATCCTTGACAGCAGCTACGACGAACGCACATGCATTAACCACACCCTCCAGCAGTGCAACGACGTCTCCCTCATTGCAGAGGTTCAGTGCTACTGCACTGTATGTGCCATGATTGAGTGGGTGGAGAAGCGCATCAGCAAGTTGGAGCAGGAGTGGGGCCGGCTGAGCATGGAGGAACTAGGTATCAAGTTTTGTATGGAGAATGCTAACCTGCTGGACAAGGTTGAGGAGCACATGTGTGGTTGGATCAGACTGGGGCAAGGTACAAGGAACTGGTCTCATTCCATGTAGGTGCAACATGGGCGTTGCCCCTTGAAAAGGGGGTGACGTTGTGGTTGGACTGCCCAGACTAGTACGAATAAGCATAGTGACGAGTTTTGGAGTGTTGAACTCTTACTTACCATTGTGGCTATGGTAGTAAGTAGTAATTAGTCATGGACAAGTTCATCAGTCAGCACTCAGCAGTCACATGTGATTGCTGAGTGATTCCTAGGATTGGCATAGTAGGGTTCAAGCTACTTACGCCATAGGATAGTCATCTAGAAGAGGCACTTTAAAGCCCTCGTACCTGTATAAATAGTAGTCGCTGAAGACCAAGAAACACCATCTTGGTCTTCAATTGCCATTCCATTTCCAATCCACATCATTATCTCTCTCTTCATCTCTCTCAGCGTGGTTCTCATATGGCGACTTGTGCTTCACATTTAGAAGCAAGTTGAGCTCATTAGGCCAGTGTGACTTAGAAGTGTCCGTTGATAGCCCCGTTGTTGTATTGAGGGAGTTGCCTCTGCATTCGACTTCACATGTGTGCTGCTGTTACCTCGTCCTAGAAACACATTCAAGTTGAACAGACGTCACAGCAAGACACAACAATGCGGCAGGGAGCTGGAGCATTGGGACAATGCTGGTAGGAGCAGATGTAGCAGACATAGCATATAGATGTGAAGCAGGGTGGGTTGGATGAGGATTGAGAGGATGATGTTCCTCTGTTGTCTTAGCCCATCTTATATATGTTTTGCAGGCTTTTAACTTGTTTGTCCTCTTCCTAGCTTCAAACTCCACTATCAGTTTGTCTACGTGGACATCTTCTGCCTTCTCCCATGAACTGTCACTTGTGGGATAGCCTTTCCACTTGATTAGGTAGTAGAGCTTGCGCCCTTTCCCATGTTGCTGCGCATCTAGAATCTTCTCGACCTCATACTTGGGTTCTTTGTTGATGACGTCAGGTGGTGATCAGGTATAGTTTGGCCCATGGAGCTCTGTTTCCTTGTATGGAGTTATAAGATTTGCATGAAACACATTGTGAATCTTCCATTGTCTTGGCAGCTCCATTGTTACGTCACGGTAGGGACGTTCACCCGACGTGGGTTAAGTCGATCTACTAGGACGCTGCACTAAGGGGGTCTGGTTCTGGTTGTCAAGGGAAGTTCCGAAGAGGAACTTCAGTCAAGATGTACGAGTTGAAGAGTCAGCCTAAGCCAATAGTGGAACTTAGGATTCTTCAGTGAGAGGAGAGTTCGGGAGAGATGGAGTATTCACAGTCTTCGATTGCTCGAGTACCGTAGGATACAAAAAGTCAAGTCTAAGGCTACAAGCTACCTAGCAAGCCTGACTTTATAGTAAAGAGGGATCCTAGTACTGAGTCATAACGGCGTACTAGGATCGAGTCATCCGAACAATAAGTAACTGCGGCGCAGTCCGCAGTATGTATGAAACAAAAGATGGAAAGCCCCTTAACAACGGGCTGGAGTCACCATGACTCGTATGAGAAATAAGTAAAGAGTCACTATGACTCTTATGAGAACGGTCACGTGAGATAAGAGAAAACGAGAAAGAAAAGAAATTGAGTCGTATCGTAACATCCATGCAATATACTGCTTCCAATATGTTACATCACGGTAGGGACGTTCACCCAATGTGGGTTAAGTCGATCTACTGAGATGCTGCACTAAGGGTCTGGTTCTGGTTTATCTAAGGGAAGTTCCGAGGAGGAACTTTAGCAGAGAATGTACAAGTTGAAAGGTCAGCCTAAGCCAATAGTGGAACTTAGGATCTTTCAGTGAGAGGAGAGGGTTCATGAGAGATGGAGTGTTCACAGGTCTTTGATTGCTCAAGTACTGTAGAATACAAGAAGTCAAGTCTAAGGCTACAAGCTACCTAGCAAGCCTGACTTTATAGTAAATAGGAATCCTAGTACTGAGTCACAATATCGTACTAGGATCGAGTCAACACGACAATAAGTAGCTGCGGCACAGTCCGCAGTAATCACAAGTAAAAGATGTGAAATGAAAGATATAAGCCCCTTGACAATGGGTGAGAGTCATCATAACTTGCATGGGAATGTAAGTAAAGAGTCACTATGACTCTTATGAGAACCACTACAATCAGCTGTAAACAAGGCCGAAAATCAGTCATATTGTAACACAATCACTGTTTCAGGACCTTAAAAGGTCTGTGCCATTTTGGCCCAAGTTTAGCCACTGGGTACAGGGTCTTAAGGTGTGTTCCTTCAATCCATACTTGATCCCCTTCTGTTATGTCATAGTAGGGACGTTCACCTGACGTGGGTTAAGTCAATCTACTGAGATGCTGCACTAAGGGTCTGGTTCTGGTGTTTAAAGGGAAGTTCTGATGAGGAACTTCAGTGAAGATGTACAAGTTGAAGCAACGTCTAAGCCAATAGTGGCACTTAGAGTTCTTCAGTGAGAGGAGAGGTTCATTTGGTGAGAGATGGAGTATCAAAAGGTCTTTGGATTGCTCTGAGTACCATAAGATACAAGAAGTCAAGTCTAAGGCTACAAGCTACTTAGCAAGCTCAACTTTATAGTAAGTAAGGATCCTAGGATTGAGTCACAATAGCATCCTAGGATCAAGTCAGAGTCAATAAGTAACTGTGGAGTGCAGTCTGCAGTAATCACAAGCCGAGTCCTGAAACAAAAGATGTAAACCCCTTAGCAACAGGCTAGAGTCACTATGACTCGTATGAGAACATAGGAGAAAAGAGGAGAAAATGAGTCATATCATAACACAGCCCCCCTTTCAGGCGCAAAGTCGCCTCGACTTTGCCTACATGTCCAGATTACCCTCGTCAGCATTGGACCAATACAAGTTGCAGTCTGCCTCATTCACATCCCAGTTCTCCTTTTCTTCTTCTTCATCACCCATCTTGGTGCAGTGGTGGCAGTGAATGAAACCCCAGCTGCCAGTATGGTGGCAGAATGGGCATTGCTTGTAAAGGGGACATTCCAGTTCCCCGTGGTTTGGATTCACCTTCCCACACTTGTTACACACCTCTGGGGTCCACTCCTCCCTGTCCAGCAATGTGATACACTCTAGGAGCATCATCTTGTTTTTGCTGCTCAATCCCACTTCAACTCTGGGGATGACTTCTTCTTTGGTGTCTGCTGGTGGGCTAGGTGTAGCTGACATTTTGCAGCCCCCCTTTTTCTTCTTTTTCAGGCACTCTTGTACCTTGTGACCATACTTGCAGCAGTGGTAACACTTTACTGGCCGCTTGGTCTTGGTGTTGTGAAGGAGGGGCATCTCTACGCATCAGGAGAGGTAGGGATTGACTGGAAGGGTGTCGGGGGAAGGAATGGGAAGTGATGTGAACCTGTATGACCTGTTAAACGCACAATGGATTTCCCTATATACATCCACCATCTCCAACCTGGTACAGCATGCCTCGTATTCTTGGTCCATCACCACTAACTCCTTTATAATTTCATCAACCTTCTTCTGTGCGTCACGAAGAAGGCTCTCCAATGTGCCTTTCAGTTCCCTTTTTCCACGGAACCTGTTGACTTCAGCATGCAAATGGGGGTCACCTATTTCATTCAGTGCCCAGTTTACCACAAACTCGCTTTGGTGGTGGTGTGACAACTGCCTCCACATTTCTTCAGTAATGCAAGCATACGTATGTGCCCTTCTCCCTACATGCACCTCAATGGTGCGCTTCTCTTGCCCTATCCCCAAGGTGCCAGTAACGGTGGTGTAGTCAGGGGTGTATGTGATGAATTTAGCCAAGACTATCCTTGGCTCAGTTTGGTTCAGTCTGAACCTTGGGTTGGCAATGTAGATGGGGTAAAAGAGCTGGGAGTGTGGGTCATTATGGACATAGCCAGCAGGTGGAAGATAACACTCTTCCTTGGCCTCAGATCCAGGATGCTTAGTGGTTGCATCATGTTACGTCACGGTAGGGACGTTCACCCGACGTGGGTTAAGTCGTTCTACAGAGACGCTGCACTAAGGGGTCTGGTTCTGGTTGTCAAGGGAAGTTCCTCCTTGGAACTTCCCTTAACAACCAGAACCAGACCCTTAGTGCAGTGTCTCAGTAGATTGACTTAACCCATGTTGGGTGAACGTCCCTACCATGACGTAACATTCAAACTCCACTATTAGTTTGTCTGCATGTACATCTTCTGCCTTTTCCCATAAACTGTCACTCGTGGGATAGCCTTTCCACTTGATTAGGTAGTGGAGCTTGCACCCTTTCCCACATTGCTGCACATCTAGAATCTTCTCAACTTCGTACTCGGGTTCTTCATTGATAATATCTAGTGGCAGTCAGGTATAGTTTGGCCCGTGAAGTTCCATCTCCTTATATGGAGTTATTAGATTCACATGAAACACATTGTGAATCTTCCATTGTCTTGGCAACTCCACGCAATACACTGCCTCTGATAGTTGTTTCAGAACCTTAAAAGGTCCATGCTGTTTCAGCCCAAGTTTAGCCACTAGGTACAGGGTCTTGAGGTGCGTTCCTTCAATCCACACTTGATCCCCTTCTTTGTACGGTTGGAACCTCTTGTTCCCTTTGTGTGTGATAGCCATCATCTTCTAAGCTTTGATGATGTTTTCATGACTGTCTGTTCACGCCTTTTCTATGGCTGTAAGCCTTTCTTCAACCGAAGGGACCTTGCTTTTTGTCACAATTTCAATCTTTGGCATATACCCTATGAGCATTTCATATGGGGTCTTTTGGGTTGTGGCGTTCGGCCACTGATTGTGCATGAATTCCGCCATTGGCAAATATTTATTTCAGTTGTCTTGCCTTTCATTGCACCAGAATTGAAGGTATTGTTTAAGCCATTGGTTTGTCCTTTCTGACTGGCCATCAGCCCTTGGGTGATATGCCATACTGATTGTCACAGGGTGCAGGGCATGGGGTAGTAGATAGGCAAGAAGGCACCCTAGAGATAACAAGGAAGCGCATAAGGTTTTGGAGTCTGGATTACTGACGTGGCAAGAAGGGCAATGAGGCCATATATAGAGACCAATGTAACGATTAGCTAGCCCTATCTGAGTCTCTTGTCCATTCCCATAACATGTGATCTTCCTTCTTTCTCCTTCAAGATAGCCCTCTTCTTCCCTCAAGACTTTGAGAATGCAGTCTCAGTGTCGCCCAGTGACACTGATGTTCTGATGTATTTTTAGCACTTCACACAGGCCTTTGGCAAAGTGTGATGTAAATTGGGTATCTTGGTCAGAGATAATCTTCTTTGGGACACTGAACCGGGTGTATACATGTTTCAGGTAGAGTTCTGCTACCCCTTCTGTAGTAATTGTTTCTTGGCAGGGTATGAATACCGCTGCTTTACTGCAATCATGATCTGTAACTGTAAGATCATATTGTATTTGCCCGATAATGGTAACTTCGTGATGAAGTCCATAGCGACTGTTTCAAATGGCAAGGAATTTGTTGGAGTAATGGGGATCATTGCTGGTTTGAGTGGCTGTGTGTTGATTTTGTTAGCTTGACACACTCTGCATCCCTTCACATATTGCTCCACATCTTCCTTCACTTTTGGCCACCAGAAGTCTCGCTTTGCCAGGGTGTAGGTGTTTGTAATTCCTGGGTGTCCAGCAGATGGGGTATCATGGTAAAGATGAATTACCCCCCTCTTCAGATCGTTGTCTCTGGCAACGACAATCCGGTCTGTGTCATTTTCAATCTTCCACCAAATTCCGACTAGTTTAGTGAGTGCGTAGGTGTTTGACCACTTTCTGAGCTGTTTCTGGCTTCTTGTGTTCGTCTGCTGGTCTTCTTCCACCTGATTCTGAAGGGACTGGTACTTGCACTGGTTTATCGTTGTGCTATAGTGTTCCCTTTCTTTCTGGTTGGGGGGGTTGTAATATTCTGACCCCATCATTCATGCGAAGCTGAACAGGATAGGGGGTAGAACCACCAATGCCTTGTTGTCTTCTTTGCCTTGTTTGTAGTCAGGGAATTGTGACAACATGTCTGCCCGACCATTCTTCTTCCCAGCTATATGGATTAATTCAAAATCATACTCCATGAGTTCCGCATGCCATCTTGCTACCCTTCTGTTGTGGTTGCCTGGATTTTTCCAGTACAACAGATTAGCGTGGTCTGTATGCACCTTTACTTTGAAAGCTGGTTGGTGTAGGAAATGTCTCCAATGCCTGAACATTTCCACAAGGGCTAGGAGCTCCTTGTTATATACATTGTAATTTCTTTGGGCATCATTCATGGTTTTCAAAAAGAATGCTACTGGGTGGAGCACTCCTCCATTGTTTCGTTGCATTAGGACTCCTCCTACTGCATAGTTTGAGGCATCAACTTCAACCTCAAATGGTTTCTTCTGGTCCGGTTGTATCAAAACCAGTTCTTCACATATTCACTTCTTCAGTGTTTCAAAGGCACTTTCTTCTCTTGGTCCCTAGTTCCATTGAACACCTTTCTTTAGTTGGTTGTTCAGTGCCTTCGTAATAAAGGAAAATCCATGGAAAAACTGCCTATAGAAGTTGCAGAACCCAAGGAAAGCCTGAATATCTTTGGTGGTCTTTGGTGTTTTCCATTCTGCGACTCCAGTGACTTTAATGGGATCCATGGTGACAGTTCCCTTTTCTAAGATTACTCCTAGAAATTCAATGCATTCCACTTCAAAAAGGCACTTGCTGGGCTTTAAGTAGAGATCTAGCTTTTGAAGATGTTTGAGGACTTTATTAACCAATTTGTGGTGTTCATCTTCATCCTTTTTTGTTGCAATAAGGATGTTGTCCATATAGATGATCACTTGACCTGTTGCTATAAGGTCGTTGAACTGCATATTCATCATCCACTGAAATACTGCAGGGGCATTTTTCAGTCCAAATGGCATTATGGTTGGTTTGAAAAGTCCTAAGTTCATTTTGAAAGTGGCCTTCAGCTCTTCACCTTCTCGGAAGCGAATATTGTTATATCCTGCTTGTATATCCATTTTGGTGAATAACCTGGTGTCCTTCACTTTGTCAACCAGTTCTTGTATTAAGGGCAACAGGTATCGGTCAGGGATTGTGAAGGAGTTCAGTTTTCGGTAGTCCACTACTGGTCGACGTTTTCCATCTTTCTTTCCAACAAAGAAGAAGGGAGATGAGTATTGCAATTTTGATGGACAGATATAGCCCTTCTCCAAATTGTCTTTGATATACTCATTGAGCTTTTCTTGCTCGCCCTTGGATAATGGGTATATCTTACAATCTAGAGTTTTTGGGGCATCCTCCATAAAATCAATAGCAATATCCCAGGGTTGATGTTCCGGATATCGCTTTGCCTCTTCTTCTGAAAAGACCTTTTTCCATTTGTGGTAGTGTTTTGGGACTACCTGATCCCAGGTTTTCTCTTCTTTTGGCAGTGCCTTTACTGCCATTTCAGTTGATGTTGAGCTTCTTTTGAGGATTTCTTTGTCAGCTCAGTGGACAAAGAGTTCTTCCCCAGGGGTGCATAACAATGCAGCCTTCTTGGTCCACACATCTCTTATGCAGATTACTTCTGCATCCATTGTATATGAAAGGGTCTTGATGACAAGTGGTTGCATGCTTTCATCAAGGGTTGCGCTTCTCCAATTGATCAGTGGCTGGAAGGCAGCGAGCCAGGGGTACCCTAACACCATCTTGTCATCTCCTAGATTGGTGACAAGGAATCCCATATTTTGTTTCTTTTCCCCAGTTTGTACTTGCAGGTCAACGTAGTACTTGATAATTCCTGACTTGTTCTGGGTCCCATCTATATTCCACACTATATGGGGTCGTGGCAGTTTTAATTTGCCAATCTTCATTCTTTTTAGGAGCTTGAAGTCTATAAAGTTGTCCGTGGCTCCTGAATCCACAAGAACTTTTCTTTTGGCCATTGTGTGTGCAGTTTGTATCAGAGTTGGGATTTGGAGACTTCAATATTTACAAACAAACATGTCTTTAAACTGTAACGCACATGCCTAGACCGGAGGGGTTGTGCATTTTAAAAATCCTTCCCATGCTCAACATCCCAAGCCTGCTTCAACAACTCGTATTTTTCCTTTGTTGAAAGGCTTTTAATAAGGGATGATTGTATATCAGTAGGGGTGGATTCAGTTTCAGACTGTTCCTCTTCCAATTCTTCCTCAGGCTCACTTTCTTCTACCTTGGCCTTGTGAGCCTTTTGAGGAGGTTTCTTGTCCTTTGGTTTATCTGGACAATTGCATGAGAGGTGTCCTTGCTTATTGCAGTTGAAACAACGGCCTTCTTTCTTCTGGACTTCAACATCTGGCTTTTCTTTTGCAGTAGTTGCAGCTGCTCTTCCTTGTGTTCCTTTTTGATTTGGATTGGAACGAGAGTGGTTTGCACATGTGTCCATAGCATCTGCAGCTGGTGAGGGCATTTTGATGCCTAGCATCTTTGCCAGTTGTGCAGGGTTCATCTTGCCCAAGCCTCTCTTTCTTGGAGTTTCTTCGTAAATTCCCCAAATATTTTGGACTGCTGTGTTGTCCAAGTGGTATTGGCATACTCCATCAGCCCATCCTCTAAAATCAAGGGGGTGTACCACTTTATAGACATGATCCATCATGTGATAGGGGAGCTTGGATGCAAATAGGGAGAGTGTCGACTGAGTGTCCAAGGGATATGTTGCTTCAGCAGCAAGAGATTCAAACTGGGCAATGAAGGTGTCTACTTCATTTGGTATGAAAGTGAGGTGATGCAATTTATCTTCTGCCCTTTCTCTTGCTCCGGTATCCTGGAATGCTTGTTTAAAGCCATGGGACACTGCTGTCCAGTAATATTCATCATTTGGGAGCCTCCCATTATTCATTTTGCTGAGGATCCAGTTGGTCCATCTCTTGACCCAGTCCTTAACATTTGGCCCTTTAATTAATCCAAGTAGCAGGGCAGCTCATTTCATAGGTATCGCCATTTGTTCAGCATCCAAACTTGTGATACAATACAGGTTGAATTCCTGTATAAATTGGTCTGCAAGCAATTGGGTGCCATCAAAGTCAGTTGGGGGATTTCCTCCAAGTTTGCCATTTGCCCCTCCAGGGCCTGTGCCGGCACCTGCGCCCCCACCTGCAGGAGCGCCACCCCCTGGAGGACCTCCTCCGGGTGCACCCCCACCTGCAGTGGGACCTCTGCCTCCAGGTGCACCCCCACCTGCTGGGGGGCCACCTCCTGGCAGTCCGCTTCCTCCTGGTGGTCCTAGGGGCCCACCTTCAGAGGGACCACTTCCTGCTGCCATAGTGCTAGCAGGGGGGTTTCCGCTTCCTCCTGTTCCCATTCCTGTCTTTGTGAAGAATGTTTGTACTGTGGATGGTGGAACAGCTATCATGGTTGCTGTTGCTGTGGTTGTAGTGGTTGTCTGTGTTGCCATTGGAGAACTTTTTGTATCACATCTCTTAGCAGTTGGCATGGTATGCTGGCCTGCCTTCAATGGAGTATCATCTGGTGGAATTGCTGTTACTGTCGTTGGTCTGATCAATCTTCTTCCCAGGTTATACAGGGATGGGACTGGTTGGATTGCGATCCACTTCCTTGTCCTGCTATCTCGCTGTATAAAGTACCACTGCTTGGTACTTTCTTTGTATTCAATGGCAAGGTGTTATGATACGACTCAGTTTCATTTATTTTCTTATGTTCTCATACAAGTCATAGTGACTTTAGCCCATTGTTAAGGGGGCTTATATCTTTTGTTTCAGGACTCGGCTTGTGATTACTGCAGACTGCGCTCCACAGTTACTTGATTACATTGACTTGATCCTAGGATGCTATTGTGACTCAATCCTAGGATCCCCAATTACTATAAAGTTAGGCTTGCTAGGTAGTATGTAGCCTTAGACTTAACTTCTTGTATTCTATGGTACTCAAGCAATTGAAGACTGTTGAACACTCCATCTCTCACAAACCCTCTCCTCTTACTGAAGAACTCTAAGTTCCACTATTGGCTTAGACGTTGCTTCAACTCATACATCTTCACTGAAGTCCCTCCTGGGAACTTCCCTTGACAACCAGAACCAGACCCTTAGTGCAGTGTCTCAGTAGATCAACTTAACCTATGTTGGGTGAATGTCTCTACCGTGACATAACATTAAGTCAAGTCTATTGAACCTATTGCCACTCTGGCTAAGGGACAAAGAATCTCTGAATCCCGATCAGTTGCCGGATTCAAACCATTCCCCATCAAGAGGAGAATTGAAGATGATGTTCCTAGCCACATAAAAGGAGCAGCCCTTTGGCAGGAAATTGATGGCGAAGAAGGTTTTTGGGTATATGATATACTCAGCACAGTATACCTCACCATTGAATATGAAGAAAGTACTGAATAGTGGTACTTTATACAGCAAGACAGCAGGACAAGGAAGTGGATCGCAATCCAACCAGTCCCATCCCTGTATAACCTGGGAAGAAGATTGATCAGACCAATGACAGTAACAGCAATTCCACCAGATGATACTCCATTGAAGGCAGGCCAGCATACCATGCCAACTGCTAAGAGATGTGATACAAAAAGTTCTCCAATGGCAACATAGACAACCACCACAACCACAGCAACAGCAACCACGACAGCCGTTCCACCATCCACAGTACAAACATTCTTCACAAAGACAGGAATGGGAACAGGAGGAAGTGGAAACCCCCCTGCTAGCACTACAGCAGCAGGAAGTGGTCCCTCCAGAGGTGGGCCCCCAGGACCACCAGGAGGAAGCAGACAGCCAGGAGGTGGCCCCCCAGCAGGTGGGGGTGCACCTGGAGGCAGAGGTCCCACTGCAGGTGGGGGTGCACCCAGAGGAGGTCCTCCAGGGGGTGGCATTCCTGCAGGTGGGGGTGCAGGTACTAGCGCAGGCCCTAGAGGGGCAAATGGCAAACTTGGAGGAAACCCCCCAACTGACTTTGATGGTACCCAATCACTTGCGGACCAATTCATGCAGGAGTTCAACCTGTATCACATCACAAATTTGGATGTGGAACAAATGGCAATACCTATGAAATGAGCAGCTCTGCTACTCGGATTCATAAAAGGACCAAATGTAAAGGACTGGGTCAAGAGATAGACCAACTGGATCCTCAGCAAAATAAATAATGAGAGGCTCCCAAACAATGAATATTACTGGACAGCAGTGTCCCATGGCTTTGAACAAGCATTTTAGGATACTGGTGCAAGAGAAAGGGCTGAAGATAAACTGCGCCACCTTGCCTTCATACCAAATGAAGTGGATGCATTTATTGCCCAATTTGAATCTCTTGTGGCCAAAGCAACGTATCCTTTGGATGCTCAGTTGACACTTTCCCTATTCACATCTAAACTCCCATATTGCATGATAGATCACATCTATAAAGTGGTACAACCCCTTGATTTTAGAGGATGGGCTGATGAAGTACGCCAATACCACTCAGACAACACTGCAGTCTAGAACATTTAGGGAATTTACAAAGAAACTCCAAGGAAGAAAGGAGCAGGCAAGATGAACCCTGCTTAGTTGGCAAAGATGCCAGCACTGGCTGCAGATGCCATGGATATGCATGCGAACTGCTCTCATTCTAACCCCAATTGCAAGGGAACAAGGGGAAGAGCAGCAGCTACTACTTCAAAGGATAAGCCAGATGTTGAAGTCCAGAAGAAAGAAGGCCGTTGTTTCAACTGCAACAAGCAGGGACACCTCTCACGCAATTGTTCAGATAAACCAAAGGACAAGAAACCCCCTTAAAAGGCTTGCAAGGCCAAGGCCAAAGAAAGCGAACCCGAGGAAGAATTGGAAGAGGAACAGTCTGAAACTGAATCCACCCCTACCGATATATAATCATCCCTTATTAAAAGCCTTTCAACAAAGGAAAAATACGAATTGTTGAAGCAGGCTTGGGATGTTGAGCATGGGAAGGATTTTTAAAACACACAACCCCTCCAGTCTGGGCGCATGCATTACAGTTTAAAGACATGTTTGTTTGTAAATATTGAAGTCTCCAAATCCCAACTCTAATACAAACTGCACACACAATGGCCAAAAGAAAAGTTCTTGTGGATTCAGGAGCCACGGACAACTTTATAGACTTCAAGCTCCTAAAAAGAATGAAGATTGGAAAACTGAAACTGCCATGATCCCATATAGTGTGGAATATAGACAGGACCCAGAACAAGTCAGGGATCATCAAGTACTACATTGACCTGCAAGTACAACCTGGGGAAAAGAAACAAAATATGGGATTCCTTGTCACCAATCTAGGAGATGACAAGATGGTGTTAGGGTACCCCTGGCTCGCTGCCTTCCAGCCACTGATCAATTGGAGAAGCGCAACCCTTGATGAAAGCATGCAACCACTTGTCATCAAGACCCTTTCATATATAATGGACGCAGAAGTAATCTGCATAAGAGATGCATGGATTAAGAAGGCTGCATTGTTATGCACCCCTGGGGAAGAACTCTTCGTTCACCGAGCTGACAAAGAAATCCTCAAAAGAAGCTCAACATCAACTGAAATGGCAGTAAAGGCACTGTGTTACGATAGACTCAATTTCTTTCTTTCTTTATCTCTGTTTATCTCACGTGACCGATCTCACAAGAGTCATAGTGACTCTTTACTTATTTCTCATACGAGTCATAGTGACTTGAGCCCATTGTCAAGGGGCTGTCATCTTTTGTTTCAGACTCGTTTCATACATACTGCGGACTGCGCCGCAGTTACTTATTGTTCGATGACTCGATCCTAGTACGCCGTTATGACTCAGTACTAGGATCCCCATTTACTATAAAGTCAGGCTTGCTAGGTAGCTTGTAGCCTTAGACTTGACTTTTTGTACTCTATGGTACTCGAGCAATCGAAGACTGTGAATACTCCATATCTCACCGAACTCTCCTCTCACTGAAGAATCCTAAGTTCCACTATTGGCTTAGGCTGACTCTTCAACTTGTACATCTTCACTGAAGTTCCTCCTCGGAACTTCCCTTGACAACCAGAACCAGACCCCTTAGTGCAGCGTCTCTGTAGAACGACTTAACCCACGTCGGGTGAACGTCCCTACCGTGACGTAACATTAAGTCAAGTCTATCGAACCTACGGCCACTCTGGCTAAGGGCAGAAGAATTTCTGAATCCCGATCAGTCCTTGGATTCAAACCATTTCCCATCGAGAGGAGAACAGAAGACGAAGTTCCTGGCCACGTAAAAGGAGCAGCCCTTTGGCAGGAAATCGACGGCGAAGAAGGTTATTGGGTATACGACATACTCAGTGCAGCATACCTAGCCATCGAATACGAAGAAAGTACCGAGCAGTGGTACTTCATACAGCGAGACAGCAGGACTAGGCGTTGGACAGCTACTCAACCAGTCCCCTCCCTGTATAACCTGGGAAGAAGATCGATCAGACCAACGACAGTATCAGCGATTCCACCAGACGATACACCGTTGAAGGCAGGCCAGCATACTGTGCCAACCGCTAAGAGACGTGATACAAAAAGTTCTCCAATGGCAACACAGACGACCACCACAGCTGCAACCGCAACAACAACGGCTGTCCCCCCAACCACAATACAAACATTCTTCACAAAGGGGACAGGAACAGGAAGCGGAAACCCCCCTGCTAGCACTACGGCAGCAGGAAGTGGTCCCTCCAGAGGTGGGCCCCCAGGACCACCAGGAGGAAGCGGACCGCCAGGAGGTGGCCCCCCAGGAGGTGGGGGCGCACCTGGAGGCGGAGGTGCCCCAGCAGGCGGAGGCGCACCCAGAGGTGGAGGACCCCCTCCCGGTGGCGCCCCTGTTGGAGGTGGAGCAGGTGCCGGCCCAGGCCCAGGAGTGGCAAACGGCAAACTTGGAGGAAACCCCCCAACCGACTTTGATGGTACCCGATTGCTTGCGGACCAATTCATGCAGGAATTCAACCTGTATCGAATCACGAATTTGGACGCTGAACAAATGGCGATACCTATGAAACGAGCGGCCCTGCTGCTTGGTTTCATAAAAGGACCAAATGTAAAGGACTGGGTCAAGAGATGGACCAACTGGATCCTTGCGGAAATGAACAACGGAAGACTCCCAAATGACGAATTCTATTGGACAGCAGTGTCTCAAGGCTTTGAACAAGCATTCCAGGATACGGGAGCAAGGGAACGGGCAGAAGATAAACTGCGCCACCTCTCATTCATACCAAATGAGGTGGATGCGTTTATCGCCCAGTTTGAATCCCTTGCAGCAGAAGCAACGTACCCCCTGGATGCTCAGTCGACACTCTCCTTATTCGCATCTAAACTTCCTTACCGCATGATGGACCATGTCTATAAGGTGGTATGCCCTCTGGATTTCAGAGGATGGGCCGACGGAGTGCGCCAGTACCACTCAGACAACACCGCAGTCCAGAATATTCGGGGGATTAATGAAGAAACTCCAAGAAAGAAGGGAGCAGGAAAGATGAACCCCGCCCAATTGGCAAAGATGCTGGGCATTAAAATGCCAGCCCCTGCTTCAGATGCAATGGACACACGCTGTTACGGTTGACCCCTCGGACTTAGCAGAGTAATAGTGATATCGTGATTCGGAGTTTCGGACTCTTACTTACCAGTTGTGGCTACGGTAGTAAGTAGTAATTAGTCACAGACTAGTCGTATCAGTCAGCGACTCAGCAATCGCATGTGATTGCTGAGTGATTCCTAGGATCGGTGTAGTAGGGTTCGAGCTACTTACGCCATAGGATAGTCATCATTGGAGAGGCGCTTTAAAGCCCTCGTGTATCTGTATAAGTAGTAGTCGGCGAAGACCAAGACACGCTATCTTGGTCTTCTTCAATTGTCATTGACCTTCCACATCGCATCCTTTACTCCCTTCTCGTCTCCTTCCTTGTGGTGTGCAGTCGTCACCTGGTCCGGCATATACAGCGGCAGGTTGAAGATCACTTTGGGCCAACGTGACTTAGAAGATCCGTTGCTAGCCCTGTCATTGTATTGAGGAAGTCGCCTCTACATTTGACTTGTGTCGCGTTTACTGTTCTCTCGCCTAGGAATTCGTTCAAGTCGAACGAGCGCTACGACAAGGCGTAACACACGCGCCAACTGCTCTCGTTCCAACTATAACAAAGGAACCCGAGGAAGAGCAGCGGCGACCACTGCAAAAGAGAAACCGGACATTGAAGTCCAGAAGAAAGAAGGCCGTTGCTACACGTGCAACAAACAAGGACACCTCTCCTGCAACTGTCCAGACAAGCAGAAGGACAAGAAACCACCTCAGAAGGCTCGCAAGGCCAAGGCCGAAGAAAGCGAACCAGAGGAAGAATTGGAAGAAGAGTCCGAAACTGAATCCACCCCTACCGATGTGCGATCTTCCCTCATTAAAAGCCTCTCAACCAAGGAGAAATACGCAATGATCAAAGAGGCTTGGGCAGAAGAGCACAGGGAGGATTTTTAAAACGCACAAACCCGGTGGCCATGGCATGTGCGTTACAGTTTAAAGATGTGTTTGTTTGTAAATATTGAAGTCTCCAAATCCCAACTCTGATACAAACTTCACACATAACGGCCGAAAGAAAAGTTCTCGTGGATTCAGGAGCCATGGACAACTTTATCGACTTCAAGCTCCTGAAAAGAATGAAGATTGGCAAACTAAAGCTGCCACGACCCCGCATTGTGTGGAACATTGACGGGACCCAGAATAAGTCAGGGATCATCAAGTACTACGTTGACCTGCAAGTCCGGACTGGGGAGAAGAAACAGAACATGAGATTCCTCGTCACAAATCTAGGAGATGACGAGATGGTGTTAGGGTACCCGTGGCTCTCTGCCTTCCAGCCATTGATCGATTGGAGAAGCGCGACCCTTGATGAAAGTATGCAACCACTTGTCATCAAGACCCTTTCATATACAACGGACGCAGAAGTGATCCGCATACGAGATGCGTGGATCAAGAAGGCTGCATCATTATGCACCCCTGGGGAAGAACTCTTTGTCCACCGAATGGATGAAGAAATCCTCAAAAGAAGCTCGATGTCAACCGAAATGGCAGTAAAGGCTCTGCCAAAAGAAGAGAAAACCTGGGATCAGGTAGTCCCAAAACACTACCACAAATGGAAGAAGGTCTTTTCCGAAGAAGAGGCGAAGCGATATCCGGAACATCAACCATGGGATATTGCTATTGATTTTACAGAGGACGCCCCGAAAACATTGGATTGCAAAATATACCCGTTATCTAAAGGCGAGCAAGAAAAGCTCGATGAATACATCAAAGATAACTTGGACAAGGGCTATATACGTCCGTCAAAATCACAGTGCTCGTCACCATTCTTCTTTGTTGGAAAGAAAGATGGAAAACTTCGTCCAGTAGTGGACTACCGGAAACTGAACTCCTTCACAATCCCCGACCGATACCCATTGCCTTTGATACAGGAACTAGTGGATAAGGTGAAGGATGCCAGGTTGTTCACCAAGATGGACGTACGAGCAGGATACAACAATATTCGCTTCCGAGAAGGCGACGAACCGAAAGCCGCCTTCAAAACAAACCTAGGGCTGTTTGAACCAACAGTAATGCCGTTCAGGCTGAAAAATGCCCCCGCAGTGTTCCAACGAATGATGAATATGCAGTTTAATGACCTAACAGCAACTGGTCAAGTAATCATCTACATGGACGACATCCTTATAGCAACAAAGAAGGATGAAGAAGAACACCGCAAGTTGGTTAGCAAAGTCCTTGAACGCCTTCAAAAGCTGGACCTATACTTAAAGCCCAGCAAGTGCCTCTTTGAAGTAGAGCGCATCGAATTTCTAGGAGTAATCCTAGAAAAAGGAACCGTTACCATGGATCCAGTTAAAGTCACTGGAGTTGCTGATTGGAAAGTACCGAAAACCACAAAAGACATTCAGGCTTTCCTTGGATTCTGCAACTTCTATAGGCAATTTATCCATGGTTTTTCCTTTATTACGAAGGCACTGAACGACCAACTGAAGAAAGGCGTTCAATGGAACTGGGGACCAAAGGAAGAAAGCGCATTTGAAACGCTAAAGAAGCGAATATGTGAAGAACCGGTTTTGATACAACCGGACCAGAAGAAACCATTCGAAGTAGAAGTTGACGCGTCAAACTATGCAATGGGAGCCGTCCTAATGCAACGAAACAAACAAGGAGTGCTCCACCCGGTAGCATTCTTTTCGAAAACCATGAACAATGCCCAAAGAAATTACGATGTATACAACAAGGAGCTTCTAGCCCTTGTGGAAATGTTTCGGCATTGGAGACATTTCCTGCACCAACCAGCGTTCAAAGTAAAGGTGCATACAGATCACGCCAACCTATTGTATTGGAAGAACCCAGGAGACCACAATAGAAGAGTGGCAAGATGGCATGCGGAACTCATGGAATATGACTTCGAATTGGTTCACATAGCCAGGAAGAAGAATGGTCAGGCGGACACGTTGTCACGACGCCCAGACTACGAACACGGTGAAGAAGATAATAAGGCATTGGTGGTCCTACCCCCTGTCTTATTCAGCTTCGCAAGAATGATGGGGTTAGAATATTATAACCCCAGCAACCAGAAAGAAAGGGAGCATTATAGTGCAACGGTAAACCATCGCAAATACCAATCCCTTCAAGACCAGGTGGAAGAGGACCAGCAGACGAACAAAAGGAGCCAGGAAGTGCTCAAGAAATGGTCAAACACCTACATTCTCACCAAACTAGTCGGAATTTGGTGGAAGATCGAAAATGACACAGACCGGATTGTCGTTGCTGGAGACAATGATCTGAAGAGGGGGGTAATTCAATTTTACCATGATACCCCATCAGCCGGACACCCAGGAATCACAAACACGTACGCCCTGGCAAAACGGGACTTCTGGTGGCCAAAGATGAAAGAAGATGTGGAGCAATACGTGAAGGGATGCGCAGCATGCCAAGCAAATAAAATCAACACACAGCCACTAAAACCAGCTATGATCCCTATCGCTCCAGAAAACTCTTTGCCATTCGAGACAGTCGCCATGGACTTCATCACAAAGTTGCCACTTTCGGGCAAATACAACACGATCCTCACAGTCATGGATCATGATTGCAGTAAAGCGGCGGTATTTATACCCTGCCAAGAGACAATTACTGCGGAAGGGGTAGCAGAACTCTACCTGAAACACATGTACACCCGATTCGGTGCCCCGAAGAAGATTATCTCTGACCGAGATACCCGATTTACATCACACTTCGCCAAAGGCCTGTGCAAAGCGTTGAAGATACACCAGAACATCAGCACGGCATACCACCCAAGAACTGATGGCCAGTCAGAAAGGACAAACCAATGGCTCGAACAGTATCTTCGATTCTGGTGCGATGAAAGGCAAGACGATTGGCACAAGTACCTGCCAATGGCGGAATTCGCGCATAACCAATGGCCAAACTCCACCACCCGAAAGACCCCCTACGAAATGCTCATAGGGTACACACCGAGACTTGAATTCGGAACCAAAAGCAAGGTTCCCTTGGTTGAAGAACGGCTTACAGCCATAGAAAAGGCGCGAACAGACGGCCATGAAAATATCATCAAAGCGCAGAAGATGATGGCCATTGCGCACCAAGGGAACAAGAAGTTCCAACCGTACAAAGAGGGAGATCAAGTGTGGATCAAGGGAACCAACTTGAAGACCCTGTACCCAGTGGCTAAACTCAGGCCAAAGCGGCACGGACCCTTCAAAGTGATGAAACAGCTATCAGAAGCGGTGTACCGCGTGGAACTGCCAAGACAGTGGAAGATTCATAACGTGTTTCACGCGAACCTTCTAACGCCTTATAAGGAAACGGAGTTCCACGGGCCGAACTACACCCGGCCGCCACCTGATATCATCAACAAAGAACCCGAGTACGAAGTCGAAAAGATTCTAGATGCGCAGCAACGTGGGAAAGGGCGCAAGCTCCACTACCTAATCAAGTGGAAAGGCTATCCCACGAGTGACAGTTCGTGGGAGAAAGCAGAAGATGTCCATGCGGACCAACTGATAGCGGAGTTTAAAGCCAGGAAAGGGACAAACAAGTCAAAAGCCCGTAAAACATATATAAGATGGGCTAAAACAACAGAGGAACTCCATCCCCTTCCTCACACTGCTTTATCTCTTCATATGATGTCCGCTACTTCTGCTCCCGCCAGCCTTGTGCCAATGCTCCAAATCCCTACCTCATCGCCTCCCGCATCGGTCGCCGACACCCGCTCTGAGGGCGCCATCCCTCTTACTCCTCAGCTGGCTATCCGGAGTGTTCCAATTGTGGAGCACAGTGATGACGGAGCCACTGAGCTCCCTGAGCTTCCAGTCAAGGAAGCTGAGTATACTCCGCCCCTTGGCTACATCCATAACGACCCCCACTCCCGTTTGTTTTACCCCATCTACGTCGCCAACCCCCGCTTTGGGCTGGACCGCACCGAGCCAAGAATAGTCTTGGCTACATTCATCACCTACTCACCGGATGAAACGATGGTAACGGGGACCCTTGGGGAGGGACAGGAGAAACGCACCATAGAGGTGCAGGTAGGGAGGAGAGTGAAGAACTACGGGCTCATGACAGAGGCCCTTTGGAGACAGTTAGCGCGGAACCATGAGACGGAGTTTGTGGTGAACCGCGCCCTCCAAGAAATCGACGACCCCCGTCTGACCGGGGAGGTCAACCACTTTAGGGCAAAGCGGGAGTTGAAGAACACGCTCGATGGCCTGTTGCGTGACGCCCAGCACAAGGTCAGCGAGATCATGAGGGAGCTAGTACTGGTGGAGCGCGAGTACGAAGCCTGCAAGACTAGGTTGGAGATGGCTGATGCGTGTCGAATTATCCATGCATCCTTCAACCGTGAGTACCGCCTTCCGACCCGCTACCGGTACTCCCCCGAGCCACTCCCTGTCGACCCACGTACCTCCCACCGGGCTGAGATGCCCATCCTCCATGACGAAGAGGGCAAGTTATTGCCCAGGTGTTACCACTGCAAGAAGCGCGGGCACAAAGTCCAGGAATGCCCCAAGAAGCGCAAGCAGCAGAAGAAGCGGGAGGAGAGAGGGGCCCTACGCATCCGCATCACCACCTCCACTGTCCAGCAAGAGACAGACGAGAGGGAACAAACCCCGGAGCCTCATGCGGAGGTTGGACCAAGCAGCCAAGTAAAGATGATGCTCCTGGAGCATATTGGGCTGCTGGAAAGGGAAGAATGGACCCCGGAGTCGTGCGGAAAGTGTGGGAAGGTCGGGACACACCATGGTGAGCTCGAGTGTCCCCTTTACGAGCAGTGCCCTTTCTGTCGCCACACAGGCAGCTGGGGGTTCGTCAAGCGTCACAGGTGCACCAAGATGGGTGATGAAGAAGAGAAGGAGAATTGGGACAACAATGAGGTCGACTATGACCTCTACTGGAATGATGATCCGATGGGCTTGTAAGGCAAAGTCCAGAGTAACTTTGCGCCTAAACGGGGGGCTGTGTTACGATAGACTCAATTTCTTTTCTTTTGTTTATCTCACGTGACCGATCTCACAAGAGTCATAGTAACTCTTTACTTATTTCTCATACGAGTCATAGTGACTTGAGCCCATTGTCAAGGGGCTGTCATCTTTTGTTTCAGACTCGTTTCATACATACTGCGGACTGCGCCGCAGTTACTTATTGTTCGATGACTCGATCCTAGTACGCCGTTATGACTCAGTACTAGGATCCCCATTTACTATAAAGTCAGGCTTGCTAGGTAGCTTGTAGCCTTAGACTTGACTTTTTGTACTCTATGGTACTCGAGCAATTGAAGACTGTGAATACTCCATATCTCACCGAACTCTCCTCTCACTGAAGAATCCTAAGTTCCACTATTGGCTTAGGCTGACTCTTCAACTTGTACATCTTCACTGAAGTTCCTCCTCGGAACTTCCCTTGACAACCAGAACCAGACCCCTTAGTGCAGCGTCTCTGTAGAACGACTTAACCCACGTCGGGTGAACGTCCCTACCGTGACGTAACAGTTACAAGGTCGGTCAGCGTTGACCCCGAAATCTCTGATATAGAATCGGTCAGACGTTGTGAAAATGGAAAGATTGAGAGTCTAATGTCACAGTCGTGACGCTTAGAACACTCTAGAGCGGATAAAAGGGTTGTGATTGATAAGAGACTCTCAATACAGTACAAAGATATCCTAAGCTACCTTATATACAGTACTGACTGGCTTTTTGCCAGCTCATTGACATGTATGGACACCACTTCTGAAGCGATAGAACGAGTCTTATCTACTTCTTGTCTAATAATACTCCAACTTCTTCTTCCTTCTTATCTCGTACTACGTGGCACCGTGACAATTAGCCATCCCTGCGTCTCCTATAACTCCCTGATATGCACCTCTAATCTCCCCAGCTCTGCCCCTAACGTGTGGTACCTCCTGATCTCTGTGATGAGGGTTACATCCTTGAGCTCAAGGATGGTGCGGTTGATCGCGGTGGCTTCATTGTACCTGGCATCGAAGAGGATGAGATCCTCCTGCACATACTTGATGTGGGTCGCAGGGTGCACCATGTAGTGTGGCGTGGTGTACAGGGGTTTTGGGAAGACCCTGTTGGACTCGTTGATGAGGCCGAGTATGATAGGATCGTTACTCATGATGGCCTGGATGTATTTTGCCTGGCGTGTCATGCCGTCGGGGGTGGTGATGGGGAAGGAAATGAAATCGGGTCCTCTATTGACCCGGAACCCATGTGGCACCCATGTGTTGGCGACTGTGGAGACGGCTCAGTTGGCGAGCTGGGGACGTATGAGCCCTCGGTATAAAGGGGCCCTGTCAGTGGCGAGAGCGTGTCTTGTTGTGTGAGGTGGAGCATTAGCTTCTCGGCCATAGTGTATGTGTGGGTGCTCAGCTAGGTATCCCTCATCCTCGCTATCCATTGTTTCTCCTTCCTCCCTTTCAGCTCTTCCCTCTGGTGTCAGGCTGTTTGTAGCTGTTCTTCCCTCCAGTTGGCTGTGATCTCCTTCCATGACTTCCTCGGTTTCATCACCCTCTCATATTTGTCATGGTCGGGCCCGCGGGCCGTCGGTAAGGTTGAAATACGAGTTGATGTAGTCGTTGAAGCATTCTGATGTGGCATGGACTCTTACCTACCAGTTGTGGCTATGGTAGTAAGTAGTAATTAGTCACGGACTTTCATATCAGTCAGCACTCAGTGATCACATGTGATTGCTGAGTGATTCCTAGGATAGCGGTACTAGGGTTCGAGGTAGTATCGCTATAGGTCCACATGTATTGAAGAGGCACTTCAAAGCCCTCGTGTAACTGTACAAATACGAGCTGCGGAAGACCAAGAATCACCATCTTGGTCTTCTTCGAGATTGCCTCATCACTTTGAGTCCTCTTCGCGAGTCTGATCTCTCTCTTTGTCATTTTGACTCATCACGTGGTGCTCCTTGTACTTTGACAAGTAGAGCGGTTTAGGCCGGCGTGACTTAGCAAACGTCCATCGTGACCTCATCTTTGCATTGAGGAAAGCACCTCTGCATTTGACTTCGACCAAGCGCTAACTCTGCCACCTTCGTTGTGCTTAAGTCAAGCACGTGCTATAGGTAAAGTGTAACATTAAGACCAAGATCGCGTCATCGTGGCGAGAGTAACTACCAGAGAACAGTGGGATATTGATGGATTCCACCCATATAACCTATCACGATGAGGAAGTCGCAACGTCCCAGTCCGATATCTGAAAAACGCGTACTGGAGTAGTGCCAGCGAAGGATATGTCATCGAGACACGATGAGGGGAACGCCCAGTTGAGTTTAGCTTCGACCGTCTGTGTTGGTGCGCGGTCGATCACATCCTAGACCGGTGGCAGGTTATCTCCCCATTAAGATCTCATCATCACTGTGATATATATGCCGACGAAGTAGTCCCACAATCAGATTGGGGACCCATTGACGGAGAAGACAACGCAAGTCACTCCGAAAACACTCACGAAGTATCGGAGAACGTCTCCGACAACGAACAACCCCAATCTCCATCACCGTTGAATCAGGAAGAGGTCAACCTCATTGAACAAGCTGAGTCTATAACCATACTCCCACCAATGACCACCATCATTGAAGAACCACGCAGTCTAGTACAAATGTGTTACGTCACGGTAGGGACGTTCACCCGACGTGGGTTAAGTCGATCTACTAGGACGCCGCACTAAGGGGTCTGGTTCTGGTTGTCAAGGGAAGTTCCGAAGAGGAACTTCAGTGAAGATGTACAAGTTGAAGAGTCAGCCTAAGCCAATAGTGGAACTTAGGATTCTTCAGTGAGAGGAGGGTTCTGTGAGATATGGAGTATTCAGGGTCTTTGATTGCTCGAGTACCGTAGAGTACAAAAAGTCAAGTCTAAGGCTACAAGCTACCTAGCAAGCCTGACTTTATAGTAAAGAGGGATCCTAGTACTGAGTCATAACAGCGTACTAGGATCGAGTCATCCGAACAATAAGTAACTGCGGCGCAGTCCGCAGTATGTATGAAACATATCTGAAACAAAAGATATAAAGCCCCTTGACAACGGGCTAGAGTCGCTATGACTCGTATGAGAAATAAAAGAGTCATTATGACTCCTATGAGAACGGTCACGTGAGATAAGAGAAAACAAGAAAGAAAAGAAATTGAGTCATATCGTAACACAGCCCCCCGTTTAGGCGCAAAGTTACTCCGGACTTTGCCTTACAAGCCCATCGGGTCGTCATTCCAGTAGAGGTCATAGTCGACCTCATTGTTGTCCCAATTTTCCTTCTCTTCCTCGTCGCCCATCTTGGTGCACCTGTGACGTCTGACGAACCCCCAACTGCCCGTGTGGCGACAAAAGGGGCATTGCTCATAAAGGGGGCACTCGAGCTCACCGTGGTGCGTTCCGACCTTCCCACACTTTCCGCATGCCTCCGGGGTCCACTCCTCTCTATCCAGCAACCCGATACGCTCCAAAAGTGTCATTTTCGTCTGGCTGCTTGGTCCAACCTCTACACGAGGTTCCGGGGTTTGCTCCCTTTCGTCCATCTCTTGCTGGACTGTGGAGGTGGTGATGCGGATGCGAAGGGCCCCTCTCTCCTCCCTCTTCTTCTGCTGCTTGCGCTTCTTGTGTTACGGTCGCACCGGCCATCTAGTTCGACTTGAACTGGGGTTCTCAGAACGCTTGTATTGCACGTGACAACCAAGGCAAAACCACTGCAATAGTGGTTGCAACTGAGGGACGAAGGGAAAACCAAGGGGAACGGCTCGCTAAGAAGCGGCACAACAAGATAACCTCTAAGGGGTTTGGTGAAGAAGACCAACTAAGGCCC
The DNA here is from genome assembly GCA_951394315.1 of Lactarius evosmus. Classification (NCBI taxonomy): domain Eukaryota; kingdom Fungi; phylum Basidiomycota; class Agaricomycetes; order Russulales; family Russulaceae; genus Lactarius; species Lactarius evosmus. The sequence continues at coordinate 620,606 of OX596129.1, read as the reverse complement.
TTAGGAAAGCAGGAGGGAACTGTGATGCGGATTGTTGAAAACTCAAGATAGGGAATACATGCGAAGACAAGCTAGTACTTATACTACTAGTAGATAAGGTTCGGACTCAGCACGAACCTTAAGTCCTTATCTCTAGCCAATAGCCATAAGGGCTCCGGCTCCACAAGCTGAAACACAAAGGAGAAACATGATTGGACCGGCCTATAAAGGCACTGACATCCATCAGACACGAGGCTGCGCCCATACAGTACATGAGGCGTCCATCAGTAAGTCCATCAGAAAGCAGGCACAAAGGCCTAGTCCATGTCGTCATCAACCGGGTAGCCAGCTGCAGCATACCCGAGGCACACACGCTCAGGTGATGCCTCACATGATGAGTCACGTGACTCTGGGCTATCCTGCCTGTAGAAGTGCGCGTACATGGCGCGCGCGCGAGCTTCATCTTGCTCGTAAGGGTCATCAGCTTCTTCGTCGCTGCTCTCAACAGGAGAGTGGGACTTAGCTGGTCCGGGACGCAATGTCCACATGCTCATATCGCCTTTCCTCATTAAGGCCTCTCTTAGTGCCTCCGTATCGAGGTCTTGCTCGTAGTTATCCAATGCAGGCCGGCTCGGGCAGCTCGGCGGCGTGCTTTCTCGGGAACTCAGGATCTCGGCCGTAACATCTTGGGACACTCCTGAACTTTGTGTCCACGCTTCTTGCAGTGGTAACACTTGGGCAACAACTTGCCCTCTTCGTCATGGAGGATGGGCATCTCAGCCCAGCGGGAGGTGCGTGGGTCGACAGGGAGTGGCTCGGGGGAGTACCGGTAGCGGGTTGGGAGGCGATACTCACGGTTGAACGAGGCATGAATGATGCGGCAGGCGTCCGCCATCTCCAACCTGGTCTTGCAGGCTTCGTACTCGCGCTCCACCAGGACTAACTCCCTCATAATCTCGCTGACCTTGTGCTGGGCATCACGCAACAGGCCGTCTAAGGTGTTCTTCAGCTCCCGCTTTGCCCTAAAGCGGTTGATCTCCCTGGTCAAACGGGGGTCGTCGATTTCTTGGAGGGCGCGGTTCACCACAAACTCCGTTTCATGGTTCCGCGCCAACTGTCTCCAAAGGGCCTCTGTCATGAGCCCATAGTTCTTCGCTCTCCTCCCTACCTGCACCTCTATGGTGCGTTTCTCCTGTCCTTCCCCAAGGGTCCCCGTTACCATTGTTTCATCTGGTGAGTAGGTGATGGATGTAGCCAAGACTATTCTTGGCTCGGTGCGGTCCAGCCCAAAGCAGGGGTTGGCGACGTAGATGGGGTAAAACAAACGGGAGTGGGGGTCGTTATGGATGTAGCCAAGGGGTGGAGTATACTCAGCTTCCTTGACTGGAAGTTCAGGGAGCTCGGTAGCTCCGTCATCACTGTGTTCCACGATTGGAACACTCCGGATAGCCAGCTGAGGAGTAGGAGGGACGGCGCCCTCAGAGCGGGTGTCGGCGACCGATGCGGGAGGCGATGAGGTAGGGAGCTGGAGCGTTGGGACAAGGCTGGCAGGAGCAGAAGTAGCGGACATCGTATAAAGATTGAAGTCAGAGTGAGGGAGGGGATAGGGTTCTTCTGTCGTTTTGGCCCATCTTATATATGTTTTACGGGCTTTTGACTTGTTTGTCCCCTTCCTGGCTTTAAACTCCGCTATCAGTTTGTCCGCATGGACATCTTCTGCTTTCTCCCATGAACTGTCACTCGTGGGATAGCCTTTCCACTTGATTAAGTAGTGGAGCTTGCGCCCTTTCCCACATTGCTGCACATCCAGAATCTTCTCGACTTCGTACTCGGGTTCTTCATTGATGATATCAGGTGGCGGCCGAGTATAGTTTGGCCCATGGAACTCCGTTTCCTTATAAGGTGTTAGAAGGTTCGCGTGAAACACGTTATGAATCTTCCACTGTCTTGGCAGTTCCACGCGGTACACCGCTTTTGATAGCTGTTTCATCACTTTGAAGGGTCCGTGCCGCTTTGGCCCGAGTTTAGCTGTTGGGTACAGGGTCTTCAAGTTGGTTCCCTCGATCCACACTTGATCTCCCTCTTTGTACGGTTGGAACTTCTTGTTCCCTTGGTGCGCAATGGCCATCATCTTCTGCGCTTTGATGATATTTTCATGGCCGTCTGTTCGCGCCTTTTCTATGGCTGTAAGCCTTTCTTCCACCGAGGGAACCTTGCTTTTAGTCCCAAACTCAAGCCTCGGTGTGTACCCTATGAGCATTTCATAGGGGGTCTTTCGGGTGGTGGAGTTTGGCCATTGGTTATGCGCGAATTCCGCCATTGGCAGGTACTTGTGCCAATCGTCTTGCCTTTCATCGCACCAAAATCGAAGATACTGTTCGAGCCATTGGTTTGTCCTTTCTGACTGGCCATCAGTTCTGGGGTGGTACGCTGTGCTGATGTTTTGGTGTATCTTCAGTGCTTCGCACAGGCCTTTGGCGAAGTGTGACGTAAATCGGGTATCTCGGTCAGAGATAATCTTCTTCGGGGCACCGAATCGGGTGTACACGTGTTTCAGGTAGAGTTCTGCTACCCCTTCCGCAGTAATTGTCTCTTGGCAGGGTATGAATACCACCGCTTTACTGCAATCATGATCCGTAACTGTGAGGATCGTGTTGTATTTGCCCGAAAGTGGCAACTTTGTGATGAAGTCCATGGCGACTGTCTCGAATGGCAAAGAGTTTTCTGGAGCGATAGGGATCATAGCTGGTTTTAGTGGCTGCGTGTTGATTTTATTTGCTTGGCACGCTGCGCATCCCTTTATGTATTGCTCCACATCTTCTTTCATCTTTGGCCACCAGAAGTCCCGTTTTGCCAGGGCGTACGTGTTTGTGATTCCTGGGTGTCCGGCTGATGGGGTATCGTGGTAAAAGTGAATTACCCCCCTCTTCAGATCGTTGTCTCCGGCAACGACGATCCGGTCTGTATCGTTTTCGATCTTCCACCAAATTCCGACTAGTTTGGTGAGAATGTAGGTGTTCGACCATTTCTTGAGCACTTCCTGGCTCCTTTTGTTCGTTTGCTGGTCCTTTTCCACCTGGTCTTGAAGGGATTGGTATTTGCTATGTTTTACCGTTGCACTATAGTGCTCCCTTTCTTTCTGGTTGCTGGGGTTATAATATTCTGACCCCATCATTCTTGCGAAGCTGAATAAGGCAGGGGGTAGGACCACCAATGCCTTATTATCTTCTTCGCCGTGTTCGTAGTCCGGGCGTCGTGACAACGTGTCCGCCCGACCATTCTTCTTCCCGGCTATATGGACCAATTCGAAGTCATATTCCATGAGTTCCGCATGCCATCTTGCCACCCTTCTATTGTGGTCTCCTGGGTTCTTCCAATACAATAGGTTGGCGTGATCTGTATGCACCTTTACTTTGAACGCCGGCTGGTGCAGGAAATGTCTCCAATGCCGAAACATTTCCACAAGGGCTAGAAGCTCCTTGTTATATACATCGTAGTTTCTTTGGGCATCGTTCATGGTTTTTGAAAAGAATGCTACCGGGTGGAGCACTCCTTGTTCGTTTCGTTGCATTAGGACGGCTCCCATTGCATAGTTTGACGCGTCAACTTCTACTTCGAATGGTTTCTTCTGGTCCGGTTGTATCAAAACCGGTTCTTCACATATTCACTTCTTTAGCGTTTCAAACGCGCTTTCTTCCTTTGGTCCCCAGTTCCATTGAACGCCTTTCTTTAGTTGGTCGTTCAGTGCCTTTGCAATAAAGGAAAAACCACGGATAAATCGCCTGTAGAAGTTACAGAATCCAAGGAAAGCCCGAATATCTTTCGTGGTTTTCGGCACTTTCCAATCAGCAACTCCAGCGACTTTAACTGGATCCATGGTAACGGTTCCTTTTTCTAGGATTACTCCTAGAAATTCGATGCGCTCTACTTCAAAGAGGCACTTGCTGGGTTTCAAATATAGGTCCAGCTTTTGAAGGTGTTCAAGGACGTTGCTAACCAACTTGCGGTGTTCTTCTTCATCCTTCTTTGTTGCTATAAGGATGTCGTCCATGTAGATGATTACTTGACTGGTTGCTGTTAGGTCATTAAACTGCGTATTCATCATTCGTTGGAACACTGCGGGGGCATTTTTCAGCCCAAATGGCATTACTGTTGGTTCAAACAGTCCTAGGTTCGTTTTGAAGGCGGCTTTCGGTTCATCACCTTCTTTGAAGTGAATATTGTTATATCCTGCTCGCACGTCCATCTTGGTGAACAACCTGGCATCCTTCACCTTATCCACTAGTTCCTGTATTAAAGGCAATGGGTATCGGTCGGGGATTGTGAAGGAGTTCAGTTTCCGGTAGTCCACTACTGGACGAAGTTTTCCATCTTTCTTTCCCACAAAGAAGAATGGTGACGAGTATTGTGATTTTGACGGACGTATATAGCCCTTGTCCAAGTTATCTTTGATATATTCGTCAAGCTTTTCTTGCTCTCCTTTAGATAACGGGTATATTTTGCAATCTAGGGTTTTCGGGGCATCCTCTGTAAAATCAATAGCAATATCCCATGGTTGGTGTTCCGGGTATCGCTTTGCCTCTTCTTCGGAAAAGACCTTCTTCCATTTGTGGTAGTGTTTCAGGACTACCTGGTCCCAGGTTTTCTCTTCTTTTGGCAGCGCTTTTACTGCCATTTCGGTTGATGTCGAGCTTCTTTTGAGGATTTCTTCATCCATTCGGTGGACAAAGAGTTCTTCCCCAGGGGTGCATAATGATGCAGCCTTCTTGATCCACGCATCTCGTATGCGGATCACTTCTGCATCCATTATGTATGAAAGGGTCTTGATGACAAGTGGTTGCATGCTTTCATCAAGGGTCGCGCTTCTCCAATCGATCAATGGCTGGAAGGCAGCGAGCCACGGGTACCCTAACACCATCTCGTCATCTCCTAGATTTGTGACGAGGAATCTCATGTTTTGTTTCTTCTCCCCAGTCCGGACGTGCAGGTCAACGTAGTACTTGATGATTCCTGACTTATTCTGGGTTCCGTCAATGTTCCACACAATGCGGGGTCGTGGCAGCTTTAGTTTGCCAATCTTCATTCTTTTCAGGAGCTTGAAGTCGATAAAGTTGTCCATGGCTCCTGAATCCACGAGAACTTTTCTTTCGGCCGTTGTGTGTGAGGTTTGTATCAAAGTTGGGATTTGGAGACTTCGATATTTACAAACAAACACATCTTTAAACTGTAACGCACGCGCCATGGCCGCTAGGTTTGTGCGTTTTAAAAATCCTCCCCATGCTCTTCTACCCAAGCCTCTTTGATCATTGCGTATTTCTCTTTGGTTGAGAGGCTTTTGATGAGGGAAGATCGCACATCAATAGGGGTGGATCCAGTCTCGGACTCTTCTTCCGATTCTTCCTCTGGTTCGCTTTCTTCGGCCTTGGCCTTGCGAGCCTTCTGAGGTGGTTTCTTGTCCTTCTGCTTGTCTGGACAGTTGCAGGAGAGGTGTCCTTGTTTGTTGCACGTGTAGCAACGGCCTTCTTTCTTCTGGACTTCAATGTCCGGTTTCTCTTTTGCAGTGGTCGCTGCCGTTCTTCCTCGGGTTCCCTTGTTATAGTTGGAACGGGAGCGGTCAGCGCGTGTGTCCATTGCATCTGGAGCAGGGGCTGGCATTTTAATGCCCAGCATCTTCGCCAATTGGGCGGGGTTCATCTTTCCTGCTCCCTTCTTCCTTGGAGTTTCTTCGTTAATTCCCCGAATATTCTGGACTGCGGTGTTGTCTGAGTGGTACTGGCGCACTCCGTCGGCCCATCCTCTGAAATCCAGAGGGCGTACCACCTTATAGACGTGGTCCATCATGCGGTAAGGAAGCTTTGATGCGAATAAGGAAAGTGTCGACTGAGCATCCAATGGATACGTTGCTTCTGCTGCAAGGGATTCAAACTGGGCGATAAACGCATCCACCTCATTTGGTATGAATGAGAGGTGGCGCAGCTTATCTTCTGCCCGTTCCCTTGCTCCCGTATCCTGGAATGCTTGTTCGAAGCCTTGAGACACTGCTGTCCAATAGAATTCGTCATTCGGAAGTCTTCCGTTATTCATTTCCGCAAGGATCCAGTTGGTCCATCTCTTGACCCAGTCCTTTACGTTTGGTCCTTTTATGAAACCGAGTAGCAGGGCCGCTCGTTTCATAGGTATCGCCATTTGTTCAGCGTCCAAATTTGTGATTCGATACAGGTTGAATTCCTGCATGAATTGGTCCGCAAGCAATCGGGTACCATCAAAGTCGGTTGGGGGGTTTCCTCCAAGTTTGCCATTTGCCGCTCCTGGGCCTGGGCCGGCACCTGCCCCGCCTCCAACAGGGGCGCCACCGGGAGGGGGTCCTCCGCCTCCGGGCGTGCCTCCGCCTGCTGGGGCACCTCCACCTCCAGGTGCGCCCCCACCTCCTGGGGGGCCACCTCCTGGCGGTCCGCTTCCTCCTGGTGGTCCTGGGGGCCCACCTCCGGAGGAACCACTTCCTGCTGCTGTAGTGCTAGCAGGGGGGTTTCCGCTTCCTGTTCCTGTCCCTTTCGTGAAGAATGTTTGTATTGTGGATGGGGGGACAGCCGTCGGTGTTGCGGTTGCAGCTGTGGTGGTTGTCTGTGTTGCCATTGGAGAACTTTTTGTATTACGTCTCTTAGCGGTTGGCACGGTATGCTGGCCTGCCTTCAACGGTGTATTGTCTGGTGGAATCGCTGATACTGTCGTTGGTCTGATCGATCTTCTTCCCAGGTTATACAGGGAGGGGACTGGTTGAGTAGCTGTCCAACGCCTAGTCCTGCTGTCTCGCTGTATGAAGTACCACTGCTCGGTACTTTCTTCGTATTCGATGGCTAGGTATGCTGCACTGAGTATGTCGTATACCCAATAACCTTCTTCGCCGTCGATTTCCTGCCAAAGGGCTGCTCCTTTTACGTGGCCAGGAACTTCGTCTTCTGTTCTCCTCTCGATGGGAAATGGTTTGAATCCAAGGACTGATCGGGATTCAGAAATTCTTCGTCCCTTAGCCAGAGTGGTTGTAGGTTCAATAGACTTGACTTAATGTTACGTCACGGTAGGGACGTTCACCCGACGTGGGTTAAGTCGATCTACTAGGACGCCGCACTAAGGGGTCTGGTTCTGGTTGTCAAGGGAAGTTCCGAAGAGGAACTTCAGTGAAGATGTACAAGTTGAAGAGTCAGCCTAAGCCAATAGTGGAACTTAGGATTCTTCAGTGAGAGGAGGGTTCTGTGAGATATGGAGTATTCAGGGTCTTTGATTGCTCGAGTACCGTAGAGTACAAAAAGTCAAGTCTAAGGCTACAAGCTACCTAGCAAGCCTGACTTTATAGTAAAGAGGGATCCTAGTACTGAGTCATAACAGCGTACTAGGATCGAGTCATCCGAACAATAAGTAACTGCGGCGCAGTCCGCAGTATGTATGAAACATATCTGAAACAAAAGATATAAAGCCCCTTGACAACGGGCTAGAGTCGCTATGACTCGTATGAGAAATAAAAGAGTCATTATGACTCCTATGAGAACGGTCACGTGAGATAAGAGAAAACAAGAAAGAAAAGAAATTGAGTCATATCGTAACAAAATGCCAGTGAACCCCTCAACGGGGCAACCCTTCAACGATGACGATGCAGCCATCATGAGGGCTATTGGACCCGACCAACCGGATCCCCCAGGAGGATCCCCAAGAGGAGGATTCCCAAGAGGAAGCCCGCCCGGAGGAGGAGGAGGCCCGCCTGGAGGCGGAGGAGGAGGCCCACCAGGGGGCGGAGGAGGAGGCCCACCAGGGGGCACCAGGGGAGTACCACTACCTGGCTCTCCGGGGCACGCTCACTCAAATGATAAATTAGTAGGGAATGCCCCCGAGATCTTCAAGGGTGACAGACAGAAAGCAGAAGAATTTCTCACGCAATGGGAACTGTACTGGGGAATCAATAACAACAACCCCATCATGTTGAACGCATATTGACGTGCAATATTTTTCCTCACCTATATATAGGGGAAGGACGTAAACGAGTGGATCACACACACCAGCCGATGGCTCAACTGACAGGTTACCGGAGGGATTCCTGACAACAACCCCATCTTTGGTTAGAAGTAATCAACGCCTTCAACAGGCGATTCTCAAACACCCTGGAAAAGGAGCAGACACAGGCGACATTGAGGAAAGGAGTTCGAATGATTGGTGGGGATATTGATATGTACGTCACCACCTTTGAAACCCTGGCATGGCAAGCTGGCTATCATCTAGATTCCTCCCTCACCCTCGATCTCTTCACCAATGGGCTCCCAAAAGACTTATATGAAAAGGTCTTTACCATGGACGACCCGCAAACATTCGAAGATTGGAAGATGGCGGTAATGAAATGTCAACAGCAGTACATTCACATGAAAGCCCGACTCGACCAATATCGTCCACGAAACAAACAAAGGGACCGAGGACGAGGGACCCCACGAGGGCAAGGAAGATGGGCCCCATCATGGAACCTTACAAGGGATCCTAACACCATGGACACATCTGCAGATAGAGCCAGGGGACGGTTGGCTGGAGCTGAAGAAGTGCTCGCCAACTACCGCAACAACAACCCCCCTCGACCTCCTAGAGGAGAATTCCTTCAATGAGGACAGATATGAACCGATTTTTCCGAGGTGACATGTTACACTTGTGGCAAAAAGGGCCATATCAGTCGCTATTGCTCACAAAATGCATCACGCTCCACATATCCGGGACCCTCCACAAGCCGCCGAACCGAGGCGGATCACTATGAGCCAGAAGAAGCACCCATCCGCGCATCACGTGCACAAACTCCACAAGAAAGGGCCCATAGCTGGATGACGAAAGTGGCCGAAGAAGACGACGAAGTAAAGGATCTAATCCTCCAAGATTTGTGGAAACAGGAGGGTTTTCAGGATGCCTGAACCCAACGGCCTGGGTGAGGGCAGTCAATTGTAACTCGGTTATTATTACGCGCTATCGATCTTTGCGAATTCCAGTTTCCGTGCATACCAGTTACACCATGGCCGACGTAAGAGCGCTGGTGGACTCTGGAGCCACTGACAACTTCATACGTCCCGTGTTTGCAAAACGAATGGGACTTGGGATCCAGTGGCTAGAATGACCCAAAAAGATATGGAATATTGACAATATGGAGAATAAATCAGGACTGATCACCCACTTCATTGATCTAGACGTCCGAACCAAAGGAATCCACAAGCAAATGTGGTTCTTGTTAACCGATATTGGGACTGAAGACGTTGTAATGGGATACCCCTGGCTCGCCACCTTCGAACCGCAAATGAGCTGGCGACATGCCACCATACGGGAAGATGCAATGCCCATCGTGTTAAGTACCCTCTACCCGCGATTCATGAGGCAACGAGCTACCATTGCAAAAGTACTCACTACAACAGAAAAAGGGGACATCCTGGACCAATTAAACGAAGATACGGATGTGTATCATCGAACTACTGCCACGGAACTTGCCATCCAAGCACAGCAGTACACTGTAAAAGCTGAGTTACCTTCAGAATACTCAGACTTTGGCAAACTATTTGACGAAGAAGCATCATTTCGATTTCCACCACCCCGAGCATGGGACCATGAGATCACGTTCAAAAAGGGGACCCCCGAAGCAATAGATTGTAAAATCTACCCCCTTACACAAGATGAGGACAAAGCCCTTCAGACATTTCTCAACGAACAGCTGGCGAAGGGCTATATATGCCCCTCAAAATCACCATACGCATCACCATTCTTCTTCGTTAAGAAGAAAGACAGCAAACTATGACCAGTTCAGGATTACCGAAAAATCAACCAGTTCACCATCCGCAACCAATACCCTCTACCCCTCATTTCCGATCTCATCACCAATCTCAGCAACGCACACATTTATACCAAACTTGACGTTTGATGGGGGTATAACAACGTCCGCATCCGCACAGGCGACGAAGAGAAGGCGGCGTTTAAAACCAAGTACAGTCTTTTCGAGCCTACCGTCATGTTCTTCGGACTTACCAACTCTCCCGCTACTTTCCAAACAATGATGAATCACATCTGCCGTGACATCATTGATAAACACGAGCAACGCGGAACAGTCATCCGTGTTTACATGGACGATATCGGCATCGCCACTCGTACCGGTCATTCACTCGCCGACCACATTGCGGCTGTCCGCGATGTTCTCCGCATCTCCACCCAGCATGACCTTTATTACAAGCTCGAGAAATGCCTCTTCCATGCACCCCGTATGGATTACCTGGGGGTAATCCTTGAAAAGGGGGTGACACGCATGGACCCTGTCAAATTTCAGGCATCAAAAACTGGCCAACACTGACCAAGGTCAAAGACGTTCGCTCGTTCCTAGGCTTTTGCAATTTCTACCGCACTTTTATTCGCAATTTCTCCCGCTATGCACAACCCCTCCATAAGCTTACAAAGAAAAATACCGAATGGCACTGGACACAAGAGGAGGACAACGCATTCCAGCAACTCAAAACCCTCATAACTTCTGAGCCGGTCCTGGCGCATGCACAGCTGAGTGACCCATTTGAACTTGAAGTTGATGCCTCAGGATACGCAGTCGGAGTAGTCTTACTTCAACGAAAACAGGACAACAAACGACACCCCATCGGTTACTACTCAGCAACCCTTAACCCTGTGGAACGAAACTATGACATCTACGACCTAGAACTACTAGCTATCGTCAAGGCCTTTCGTCACTGGCGCCCCCTCTTAGCAGGATCCCCCCATACAACCAAAGTCTTTTCCGACCATCTCAACCTACAATATTGGCGATCGCCACAAAAAATCAGTAGAAGAGTAGCAAGGGAAGTTCTCGAACTTTCTGAATACAACTTCGAAATTCACCATATTAAGGGAACTGCCAACGGCAGAGCGGATGCACTATCTCGGCGACCGGACTATGATCAAGGGGATACAGACAATGAAGGGATCACGGTCCTACCCGACGATCTCTTCGCACGGACTATAAACACAACCATGACAATCAGTAATGGACTGACAACACCACCACAGGATGAAAACGTACTACGACCATGGGTAGATGGGCATCGTCTCAAGAAGATACGGAATACCTGGTACAAGGACGGAAGGGAAGTAATAACGGGGGGGCTACCGCAAAAGAGAAGTATCATTCACGCTCATCACGACCCACCGGTTTACGGACACCCAGGGATCAAAAGGACGATACGACTTACGGAACAGCATTACTGGTGGCCCCATCTCCAAAACGACGTACAAGACTACATGAAAGGATGCGCCGAATGTCAGCGAATAAAGATCAATACCCGACCAACTCGCGCACCTTTGGAGCCAATTTACCCTCGGCCAGACGCAACGCCATTTGAAGTAATCGCCCTTGATTTCATCACCAAGCTCCCCCCATCAGAGGGATATGACTCAATACTCACCATCACCGACCATGACTGTAGCAAGGCGTCCATATTCATTCTGTGTAACAAGGAAATCACGGTGGAAGAGGTAGCGGGGCTCTATGCGAGATATGTCTTTTCACATTTTGGCCTCCCTTCGGTTATTATAAGCGATAGAGACCCTCGATTCGCAAGCAAGTTTATGAGGGAACTATGCCGCACTCTGGGCATCACACAGAATATCTCCACCACTTATCATCCCCAAACAGACGGATAGTCTGAACAGACCAATCAGTGGCTTGAACAATATCTGCGGTTCTGGGCCAACGAGCGTCAAGATAACTAGAGTACCTATCTACCACTGGCCGAATTCACGCATAACAGCTGGCCCCACGAATACACCCGCAAATCCCCTTTCGAACTCCTGATGGGATACGCCCCGTGAGCCGATTGGACCGATAAGTCTTCCCCTATCCCACAAGTCACAATGCGCACTGATCAACTAAAGGAGATACAGCGCAAGGCGCAAGAGCTTATCATACAGGCACAAAAGTCATGGGTTCGGAACAAAGGAATGCCGCGTTATCATGTGGGAGATCAGGTGTGGCTAGAAGGGCGCCACCTCCGCACTCACCAACCAACCGTGAAATTAGCGGCACGGCGACATGGACCCTTCAGGGTCACGAAGGTGATGTCCCCTGTCAACTATCAGCTCCAACTTCCCACGCAGTGGCAGATCCACCCAGTATTCCACACCGACCTTCTCACGCCTTATTGCGAGACACCCACGCACGGACCTAACTACATGCGACCACCTCCAGATCTGGTAGAAGGAGAAGAGGAGTACGAGATCGAGAAGATCCTAGACCACCGGCAATTCGGCAGGAAATGGAAGAAGCAATACCTTGTGTCCTGGAAGGGGTACCTGGATTCGGACAATCAGTGGGTCAATAAGGAAGACATCTTTGCCGATGAAGCTGTAGCAGAGTATGAACAATCACTAGCAGTGCATATAAGGCGAGCAACCGTCCACTGTACCCCCCATCCTTCACTGCCTTCCACTCTTCGCTCCCACTACCATCCTACCCACTTCATGCACCCCACTGCCGATGCCACCCTCTCGAAAGTCCTCGCATACTACCAAGGAACCCCTGAGCGGGTTTTTGTGGCCGAGCTGGAAGAAGAGCGCGCATCTGCTAGAAGAGAAAGTCCCGACCAAGCCATCATGGCTGAAGCAGACCGAGGGGGACGTGAAACCCCCATCACCAGAGCTGAGTTGTCAGCAGTTATCGAACGATTCCCCGCTCAAGCCACCACCAGCAATGCGGCCCGCCTCTCCGACGACGATGGAGTCCCCATGTGGACCACCATCATCAGCGACTGAGAGCTCACCAGCGAAACCCCCGTTACCGCCAACGAGCTCCACCTCCTCGACGGCACATTGGACAGAGGTGCCCAAATTCGAGAGGCTTGCGACACTGATGCACGGGCCGAGCCTGCACCTCTCCCAATACCTCCGCAAATTTGGACCAACAAAGCCATGGAGGGAAGTAGTGTCGGAATGGCGGGATCAACAGCTGCTGGAAGCGAAGAGCCGGAGACAGGAGATGCAGCAGAGGAGGGAGAGGCTTCGTTAGATAGTGGAGAGCTCTGGTACCCAGCTGAGCATGACCACATCTCCTATGGATGAGATGCTGACGCCCCAAGTAACACCACACCGCACGCCCTCACCACCGACGGTACCCCCATGTACCGAGGTGATATCTGTCCCCAGCTCGCCGACCGAGCTGTCTCATCCGTCACCTCTGCCCGTTGTCCATATGGGTTCCAGGTCAACCAAGGACCTGATTACGTTCCCTTCTTCATCACCACCCCCGACGGTGTGACGCGCCCGGCCAAATACGTCCAGGTCATCTTCGGACCTGACCCCCTCGTCCTGGGGCTCATCGACGAGTCCAACAAGGTGTTCCCAAAACCCTTGTACGCCATGGTAGAACCCCTATGCCCCGGCAAGGAGAAGGCGGTGTACGCCAGGGAGGACCTCATAATCCTTGACGGCGGATACGACGAACGGGCCCGCGTTAACCATGCCCTCCACGAATGCAAGGACGTCTCCCTCACAGCGGAAGTGCACCGCTACAGGGCGCTGGGGGGTATTGTGGAGCGACTGGAGCTCCGCATGGCCGAGATGGAGCAGGAGTGGGGACGGGTCACAGTGGCACGTAACACTTGTGTTCGCCGTTTGGAGTTTGCTAACGCCATGGGACGAATTGAGGAACGTATGGGAGGCTGGGTCAGAGTTGAACAAGGCTGTAGGAACTGGTTGAGTTTCCCCTTTTGCGACGTGGGCGCCGCTCCCTGAAAAGGGGGTGATGTCACGGTCGGGCCCACAGGCCGTCGGTAAGGTTGAAATACGAGTTGATGTAGTCGTTGAAGCGTTCTGATGTGGCATGGACTCTTACCTACCAGTTGTGGCTATGGTAGTAAGTAGTAATTAGTCATGGACTTTCATATCAGTCAGCACTCAGTGATCGCATGTGATTGCTGAGTGATTCCTAGGATAGCGGTACTAGGGTTCAAGGTAGTATCGCTATAGGTCCACATGTATTGAAGAGGCACTTCAAAGCCCTCGCGTAACTGTACAAATATGAGCTGTGGAAGACCAAGAATCGCCATCTTGGTCTTCTTCGAGATTGCCTCATCACTTTGAGTCCTCTTCGCGAGTCTGATCTCTCTCTTTGTCATTTTGACTCATCACGTGGTGCTCCTTGTACTTTGACAAGTAGAGCGGTTTAGGCCGGCATGACTTAGCAAACGTCCGTCGTGACCTCGTCTTTGCATTGAGGAAAGCACCTCTGCATTTGACTTCAACCAAGCGCTAACTCTGCCACCTTCATTGTGCTTAAGTCAAGCACGCGCTATAGGCAAAGCGTAACAATATTGCTCCCTGGCGTGCTCAGATGTCTTCACTGCAGTTGAGAGCTCGCTGAAAGTCGTCAACCTCAGCAGTGGTGAAGGGGCGGTCTGAGATGGGCTCCCTGGTCTCTGCATGGAGGATGTGCCAGAGAGCTTGTTGCCCGTCGACGTTGGGGGAGAGACGAGCACTGTTACCGACACATCCTTAAGTGGGGAACTGGGTGATGACGGTGTCAAACTCAGCTGTGGTGATGGGTCCCATGGACCCGACTCTGTTTGTTTCAACCACGAGGGCTTCTGTGGTATCGTCAGACCTTCTTTATGCTTGTTCTTCTTCCAGCTCGCATGCAAAAATCCACTTGGGGGTTCTGAGGTAATATGAAGTTAACAATAGGGTGGCATCAGGGGTGTATGGCATTGATGGTGGTAGGTGAGTAGGAGTGGTGGGAGGAGAGAAAGATGGGGCTTTTTCTGCGACTTGGACTCACCTTATAACTGTCTGGGAGGTGGCTTTTGATTTTTCGTACTCCTCCAGGGCCTTGTTGGCAAATAGGTCACTCTGGTTGACCCACTGGTTCTCCGAGTCCGGGTACCCTTTCCACTTGACCAAATATTGCTGTTTCCATCCTCTGCCGAAACGCTGCTCGTCTAGAACCTTCTCAATTTCATATTCTTCTTCCCCTTCTACCAAATCTGGTGGTGGGCATTGGTAGTTTTTCCCATGGAGAGTTGTCTTGTGATACTTGGTGAGAAGATCCACATGGAACACTGTGTGAATTTTCCATTGTGGGGGAAGGTTGAGCCGGTAATTGACAGGGGACATCACCTGTTCTACTTTGAAGGGACCATGCTGTCTTGGAGCGAGTTTTGCTGTTGGTTGATGGGTATGTAGGTGATGGCCCTCCAGCCACACAAGATCTCCAGTTCGGAACTTAGGGCCATTCTTGGCTTTGACCCATGACTGTTGTGCCTTTATGATTAATTCCTGAGTGTGATTCCATGCTTCTCGGAACTGTTCTGCCCTGAGTACTACCTGCGGGATGGGTGATGGTTTATCCGTCCAATCAGCACGTGGGTTATACCCCATAAGAAGATTGAAGGGTGACTTCCATGTGTATTCATGGGGCCAGTTGTTATGTGCAAATTTGGTGAGTGGTAAGTATCCACACCAGTTGTCCTGTCTCTCGTTCACCCAGAAACAGAGGTACTGTTCTACCCATTGGTTGGTTTGCTCAGATTGGCCGTCTGTCTATGGGTGGTACGCTGTGGAAATGTTCTGTCAAATACCTAACACTTTGCAGAGCTCCCTAGTGAACCAGCTGGCAAAGCAGGGGTCTCAATCACTTATTATCTTCGAGGGGAGTCCAAATCGTGTGAAGACATGTTTTAGATATAGAGAGGCAACCTCTTCTGCGCTGATCTCCTCATTGCATGGTATGAATACCACGGCCTTGCTACAGTCATGATCGGTTATGGTCAGGATGGTGTCATATCCTTGTAAACATGGTAACTTAGTTATAAAGTCAAGCGCTATGGTCTCAAAGGGTAGTGCTTCTGGTTTGGGATATATGGGATTGAGAGGGGCTTTATCCCGCCTATGTTGCACCTTGATACGCTGACATTCGGCACATCCTTTGACATATTCTAGTGCATCTTTTGTCATTCCCGGCCACCAATACGCGCGTCCTACTAGTTGTGCTGTTCGTTTAATTCCTGGGTGTCCATAAGCAGGTAGGTCGTGATGGTCATGGAGTATACGTCGCTTATCATGGATCCCTCCAGTTACTACTCGTCTCCTATCTTTATACCAGATGCCTTCTATCTTTTTGAGTTGATGAGCGTCTACCCATGGTGTGAGGATGGCTTCTCTTTGCTTATAGATGGGGTCTGGTAGGGCGGTGTCATCCTGTGTGAGGTAGTCTTTGTCCATTTGTATTTCTTCTATCTAGGTACCTTGTATGAACACCTTATCCAGTAGTACGGTGACATTCTTGTTATCTTCTTCTCCTTGGTCATAATCTGGTCATCTTGATAACATGTCTGCCTGTCCATTTGCTGTTCCTTTGATATGGTGAATCTTTAAGTCATATTCCGACAGCTCTAGTACTTCCCTGGCAACTCTTTGGCTTATTTTTTGGGGACTTCTCCAGTATTGTAGGTTCATGTGGTCAGAGAAGACTTTCATTTTATGTGGTGATCCGGCTAGCAGTGGTCACCAGTGTCGGAATGCTCTGACAATCACTAGCAATTCCAAGTCGTAGATGTCGTAATTTTGTTCGGCTTCGTTAAGGGTAGTTGAGAAGTAGCTGACCGGGTGTTGCTTGCTGTCATCTTTTCACTGGAGTAGTATAGCCCCTATTGCGAAACCTGAAGCATCGACTTCTAATTCAAATGGTTTACTCAACTGTGGGTGTGCCAGTACTGGTTCCGATGTGACAAGTTTCTTCAGGTTGTTGAAGGCATCGTGTTCCACGCCTGTCCATTTCCAGTCCACTCCTTTCTTCATAAGTTGGTTCAGGGGTTTTGCATGGTGTGAGAAGTTACGGATAAATGCACAATAAAAATTACAAAACCCTAGGAATGATCGAATATCCTTGACTTTTGTAGGTGTTGGCCAGTCCTTGATGCCGGAAGTTTTGACAGGGTCCATGTGTGTCACCCCCTTTTCAAGGATTACCCCCAGGTAATCCATACGTGGCGCATGGAATAAGCACTTTTCCAGTTTGTAGTAGAGGTCGTGCTTAGCTGATATTTCCAGTATGTCCTTGACCGCCGCTATATGGTCTATCATGCCATATCCTACCTAAGTCACTATACCAATGTCATCCATATAGACTCATATCGTTGTTCTGTTTTGTTCATGTTTTGCAATAACATCCTGACAGATGTGGTTCATCATCATCTGGAAAGTTGCTGGGGAGTTTGTTAGTCCGAAAAACATAACCATGGGCTTGAATAGTCCATATCTTGTTTTGAAGGCGGCTTTCTCCTCATCTCCTTCTTTGATACGGATGTTGTTGTACCCCCATCGTACATCAAGCTTGGTGTATATATGAGCATTGCTGAGGTCCATGATGAGGTCCGAGATGAGGGGTAATGGGTACTGATTGCATATTGTGAAGGAGTTGATGCATCAATAGTCCTATACGGGGCATAGTTTACCATCCTTTTTCTTGACAAAGAAGAATGGTGAGGCATAGGGGGATTTCAAGGGCTGTATGTAGCCTTTGTCAAGTTGTTCCATTAAGAATGCCTTGAGGGCCTTGTCTTCTTCTTGCGTTAATGGGTAGACCTTACAATCGATGGCTTTAGGCACCCCCTTTTTGAATTGGATTTTATGGTCCCAGACTCAGGCTGGTGGGAACTGATGTGATGCCTCTTCATTAAACAGTTGACAATATTCTGCATAGTAGGGTGGCAACTCAGCTTTGGTGGTATACTGTTTTGCCTGGATGGCTAGCTCTGTTGACGTGATTCTCCCTTGTACGATTTCTTTGTCTTCTAGCTGTTGTAGTATGTCTTCTTTTCGTTCTTTGGTGATGGTGGTGGTGATGGTGGGTCACATCCTGTTGATGCGGGGATTTACCGTTCGCAGCACCACTGGCAATGCATCTTCTTTGATGACTGCATGTCTCCAGCTGAAAGTTGGTTTGTATGTGGCCAGCCACAGATAACTGAATACGATATCTTCGTTTCCAATGTCGGTTATGAGGAATCTCATTTCTTTATGGATCCCTTTGGTTTGAACGTCTAGATCTACGTAGTGTGTGATTAGCCCTGCTTTGTTTTCGGTGTTGTCAATATTCCATATCTTTTTGGGCCGTTCCAGCGGCTTCATCCCTATTCCCATCCACTTTACAAAAGTGGGTCGTAGGAAGTTGTTGGTAGCTCCTGAGTCTACCAGTGCTCTAATGTCGGCCATGGCGTAATTTGTGCAAATCAATACTGGAATTCTCATAGAACAGTAGCAAGTTATGATCACAGAATTACATTTTACTGCCCTTACCCAGGCCGATGGGTTCAGGCGCTTTGAAAATCCTCTCTTTTCCACAGATCCTGTAGTATGAGGTCCTTGACCTTGTCTTCTTCGGCCACTACTCCTTTCATCCAAGTATCGGTGCGTTGTTGTGGTGTTTCAGCCCTTGCCACTCATACTGGTTCTATTTTGAGTTTGTATTGGTCCGTGTTGGACCTTCTGCTATTGCTGGGCTGGTTGTAGGTGTGCTGCAGGCAGTTACGACTGAAGTGTCCTCTATGACCACAGGTGTAACAAGTGACTTCCCTCATATCGCGCCATCCTCTTCCTCGCCCCATTGCTCCTCCTCTGTGTTACGCCTTGTCGTAGCGCTCGTTCGACTTGAACAAATTCCTAGGCAAGAGAACAGTAAACGCGACACAAGTCAAATGTAGAGGCGACTTCCTCAATACAATGACGGGGCTAGCAATGGATCTTCTAAGTCACGTTGGCCCAAAGTGATCTTCAACCTGCCGCTGTATATGCCGGACCAGGTGACGACTGCACACCACAAGGAAGGAGACGAGAAGGGAGTAAAGGATGCGATGTGGAAGGTCAATGACAATTGAAGAAGACCAAGATAGCGTGTCTTGGTCTTCGCCGACTACTACATATACAGATACACGAGGGCTTTAAAGCGCCTCTCCAATGATGACTATCCTATGGCGTAAGTAGCTCAAACCCTACTACACCGATCCTAGGAATCACTCAGCAATCACATGCGATTGCTGAGTCGCTGACTGATACGACTAGTCCGTGACTAATTACTACTTACTACCGTAGCCACAACTGGTAAGTAAGAGTCCGAAACTCCGAATCACGATATCACTATTACTCTGCTAAGTCCGAGGGGTCAACCGTAACACTCTGGGTTGTGGGTTTCTTGGATGAGCCCAATCCCAGTTTCCTTGGATCTCTTCTGCCCCCGTAAGTCTTCCTCAGACCTGATCAGCAGAGGTGTCCATGGTGTTCGGATCTCATAGTATGTTGCGGGGTGGTCCCCACCCAGTCCCTCTTGTATTCCTCCAAGTTCCTCCGATGTTATTGTTGCCTTTCCCGCTCCTGTTGGTGAGGCCTCGATGCTGTTCCAATCGAGCTTTCATGTGTATGTATTGTTGTTGTTGCCTGATGACCGCTTCTTTCCATTCTTGAAAGGTTTGTGGGTTGTCGTAAGTGTAGACCTTTTCATACAGGTCTCGGGGGAGTCCATCCATGAAGAGATCCATCGTGAGTGATGAATCCAACCGATAGTTAGCCTGTCTTGCTAACTGTTCGAACTGTGTGACATACACGTCGATATCTCCTGCCATCATTTTAATTCCCCTCTTTAGCATTGTGTTACATCACAGTAGGGACGTTCACCCGACGTGGGTTAAGTCGCTCTACTGAGACACTGCACTAAGGGTCTGGTTCTGGTTGTCAAGGGAAGTTCCGAAGAGGAACTTCAGTGAAGATGTACGAGTTGAAGAGTCCACCTAAGCCAATAGTGGTACTTAGGATTCTTCAGTGAGAGGAGAGGGTTCGTGAGAGATGGAGTATTCAAAGGTCTTCGATTGCTCAAGTACCGTAGAGTACAAAAAGTCAAGTCTAAGGCTACTACTACCTGGTGAGCCTGTATTTATAGTAAAGTAAGAGGTATCCTAGGATAGAATGATAATGGCATCCTAGGATCGAGTCATCGAGCAATCACAATAGAAACAATAAGAACTGCAGAGTGCAGCTCACAGTAATCACATGTAAGATGTGAAACAAAAGATATAAGTGAAACAGATATAAGTGAAACAGATATATCTGAAACAGTAGCCCCTTAGCAACGGGCAGACGTCATCATGACTCACATGAGAATCAAAGATAAATAAAAGTAAAAGAGTCACCATGACTCATATGAGAACGACCATGTGATGGGAAAGTAAAAGGTTGTCACATGTCCTAAGGCGGTTAGAGAAAAGGAATTAAAATAGGCAGTGTCATAACACATTGCTTACGCTTGCTCTTTCTCTAGTGTATTTGCGAACTGCCTGTTAAAGGCGGTGATGACCTCGATCCATAATCAAGGGTTGTTGTCCATGATCCCAGCTGTAACCTGCCAGTTAAGCCATCGGCTTGTCTTTGTGATCCAGTTGTTAACATCTTTCCCCTGGATGTAGGTGAGGAATAGCATAGCTCATCTGTATGCGTTGGACATGATGGGATTGTTGTTATTGATCCCCCAATAAAGCTCCCATTGTGTGAGAAATTCTTCTGATTTGTGACAATCCCCTTTGAACACCTCGGGTGCATTTCCAGCG